>JAZHYW010036355.1:0-209389 GCA_037355805.1 Ixodes ricinus
AGGTTTTCAGCCGAGCGACTTCGGGACATCGACGAATAACTCCGCTGTTTTCCACCTCCGGGACCGTCTCCCGCCGCGGTTTCCGTTCGCCATCACCCCGCCGCACAACATCGCCTCTACACATTGCCCGCCGTGAGAGCCTCTTCCTCCTGACTCACCGGAAAAAAATAAGCGCGGCAACCCCGGAAGGTGGAGTTGCCGTTCGCCGACGAAAACAAGACTCTCCAAGAACGCCGGAGAGCTCCCCCTCTAGCGACAAAACGCCTTGGAACGACGCAGCCGGAAAAGTGCCCAACAGCCTCAACGTAAACATCGACGGCCTAGACGCGTCGGCAATCGTGGACACTGGGGCGGACTACTTCGTCTTGAGTGGGAGGCTATCTCGACGCCTTGAAGAAGTGACGACTCCGTGGGATGGGCCACAAATTCCAACATCCGGAAGGCACCTCATAACACCTGTCGGGAGATGCACTGCTCGAGTCGAAATCCACGGTGAAACCTGCCCGGTGAAGTTCGTCGTCCGTCAGGACTGTGCTAGGGACGTTATTCTCGGTATAGACTTTTTGTGCGAGTATGGCGCCGTCATCGACCTGGGAGCGAACAGGTTGGCGCAACAAAAACCTGCCTTACTGCAGGAGAAACCCAGAGCGACGTCACCCGCAGTTGAAGTCCTTGCCGACCATATAAACCTGTCGCCACGATTCTCTGTTTTTGTAAATGTCGGGACCGTTGAAGCTTCCTGCGTCAAAGTTATGCTTGAGGGCTGCGTCCAGTTGCTTCCAGGAAGAGGAGTCGGCGTCGCAAGAGGTGTAACGAAGCTTCAGGACGGGCTTGCCATGGTCCTCGTTACAAACGTTTGACAAGAGCTGCAACACTTTACGAAAGGTACCGCCGTGGGCCACATCGAGGAACTCCGGGACACAGCAGCGATAACTGCATTCTCGGAAGACCGGTCTTAATCTCAGCAACAAAATACGCCGCCCTCGCAACTTGACATCGAAACCGAAGCTTCCTGCTACTGAACGACGACGGCTGCTTGAGCTTCTCGGCGAATTCAACGAGTGCTTCGCCACGCCCTCAGGGGTTCGACAAACGACGGTCGCGAAGAACCGCATTGTCACCGACGACGACTCCCTCCCTGTTTACCAGTCGCTGTACAGATTCTTTGTGAAAGAGAGACAGGTTATTCAATAGCAAGTTCAGAAAATGCTCGAAAACGGCATCATCCAACCCTCAAGCAGTTCTTGGGCCTCTCCAGTTATGCTCGTAAAAAAAAAAGACGGAATTCTAAGGTTCTGCGTGGAGTGCGGTCGACTGAACGCTGTGACCAAAAAAGACGTGTATCCGCTTCCCCGCATATCGACGACACATTGGACCGGCTGCGCCACTCCCGATATTTTTCGTCGATAGACCTGAAGAGTGGCTACTGGCAGATTGAAGTCGACGAACGCAACCGCGAGAAAACTGCCTTCGTCACGCCGGACAGATTGTACGAGTTCAAAGTTATGCCTTTCGGACTTTGTACAGCACCAGCCACCTTCCAGCGTGTCATGGACACCGTGCTAGCAGGTCTGAAATGGCTGAGCTGCCTCGTCTACCTCGATGACGTCGTCGTAGTTTCACGGGATTTTGACGAACACCTGAGACGCCTTCGGGCTGTGCTTCACGCCATGCAAACAGCGGGACTGACGCTCAAGCCATCAATATGTCGCTTTACCTACGGCCAACTCAAGTTCCTGTGTCACGTTGTGAGCAGCGAAGGTGTTTGTCCTGACCCAGAGAAGACGTGCGCCGTGGCAGAATTCTTGCCGCCGTCCGACAAGGCCACACGAAAATGTCTCGGACTTTGTGCATACTATAGGCGGTTTGTTCGAGATTTCGCAAAGCTGTCCGGGCTGCTGACACATCTCACGGAAGACGCCGTAAAGTTCGAGTGGACAAAAGAGGAGCAACGATCCTTCGGCAAGCTAAAGCGAAGACTCCAGACGCTCCCCATCCTCGGACATATCGACCAATTTGCGGGAGCCAAAATTCACACGGACGCAAGTAATACGGGGCTCGGAGCGGAGCTGGTTCGACTGCAGGAAGGCAAAGAACGAGTAATCACCTACACCTGTCGGACACTTTCAAGGGCCGAGAGCAATTACTCGATGACCGAGAAGGAATGCCTTGCCGTCGTCATGGCGATAAACAAGTTACGCCCGTACCGGTACGGGAGCTCAGTTCGAGCGGTCACAGACCACCGTTCGCTTTGTCGGCTCGCCAACATTAAAGACCCGTCAGGACGCCTCGCTCGCTGGAGTCTCCGTTTGCAAGAATTCGACATGACTGTCGTGTATTAGACCGGCCGCAAGCGTAGTGACGCCGACTGTCTCTTGAGAGCCCCCGTCGAGCCAACTCCCGCTAGCACTGCCGACGACGACGACGACGAGGTTTTCATCGGTGCCGTCATCATGAGTGACATAGAAGCACTCCTGTGGGGCGACCTTCAACTCCGCGGGTTGATTGAGCACTTGGAGGGCCGAGGAGGCGCAGTCCCCAGTATCTCCTCCAGAATCCTGCCAACCTTTGTACTGGTACAGGGTATACTCTGCAAAGAGAACTTCGGCACAAGCAACTAAGTGCGGCTATGGGTAATCACCAGTTGCCTTCGTGAAGACGTTTTCCTATAGCCTGCCATGACGATCCTACAGCTACACACCTTGGATGCATGAGGAGACTCGCCAGGATTTGCGAGAAGTACTACTATCCCAGGCTCCCGAAAACTGTCCATTTCTACGTCCGATCGTGCCATGATTGTCAAGGGTACAAGAAACTGCCTGCCAAGCCGTCGGGACTCCTGCAGCCAATAGCAGATATGCGAAATTGCTCGGACGTCTGGCAACACATTCGGTCGGCCATGTTTTTTAGGTCAAACTCGGAGAGCCGGAGTGCCGCACCAGCGGGTTGATGAACCGTGTAGCCGCCGGAAGAATGACGCAACGATGGAATTTTCCGACGTGGGACCATAACATGTGGCGAAACAATCTAGAAGCTTTACCTGTCCTTTCTGATGACACGTTCGCAAACTTGTGCGCCTCGACAGCGACGTCGTCCCGCCCGCAGAGAGAGTCGCAGGTATTCGCCCTCAAAGCGTACACGCTGCTCTCATTGGTGCCGACGAAAGTCTGAGACTTAAGGTGCGTGGATAGCGTTGCATGTGAACATGAAACAAAGAGTTTCCACTTACTAAAAAGTGTATTTTAGAAACAACGTGCGATCTAGAAACAGATCGCCCGTATGCGTGCTCATTCGAAATTTTGTGCACCCAACTTCAGATTGACATCTTGTAGACCCTGAGATGGGGACAATAAAAAACGGACGAAGACAACAAAATCTCAAACGCAGCTGAAATTTATTGATTTGAGCACACCAATAAATAGACTTCCAAAAACATGGAGAGAAAAAAAAGAAAAGAAAAAGGAAAGAAGGAACTCAAACGCATAAACAAGACGATCAACGAATTCTGCCCAGACAGCATAAGCCACTCCCAGGCTCCACATTTTTGGAAAGGGAACCGCCACCCGAACGACAACCCCAAGGTCCAACACACAAGGCGACCTTCAAACCGCTAAAGCCTAAGCTCAATTTCCGACTTCCAAGCAACCGCTTCCCCCTCCCCCCACCCCAAGCTTACAAGCCCCCTCACACAAGCAAAAACTCTTTCATCCGATCACTGATAACCGAAGACGGCTGGCTTACATAATTCCCCCGCTCGCGGATGCAGAAAGTCTCCTTAATTAGCCTTCTAAAGAAATCTTTTTCGGTACACAGAACGGAAGTTTTATCCCAAAGAGGGGAACAAAAGGGTCTATAAGATTACTTTTGACTGCGGATTGTGTTATGTTTAGCTGACAGGGCGTCGTTTAAATGACCGCCTTACGGAACACAAAAGGAGTTTAAAGAATAAGGCGCAGAGTTCTGAATTGGCAAATCAAGTTGGCTCGTGTAATTTTTGTTCCCTTCTCTGGTATGAAACTTCCGTTCTTTGTGACAAAAATGATTTGTTTCGAATGCTAATTAAGGAAACTTCGTGCAGCGGGGGAATTGTGTAAGCCAGACGTCTTTGGTTATCAGTGATCGGATGAAGGAGTTTTTGCTTGCGTGAGGGGGGCTTGTAAACTTGGGGGGAAGGGGGGGGGAGGAAAACGGGAAGCGGTTGCTTGGAAGTAGGAAATTGAGCTTAGGCTTTAGTGGTTTGGAGGTCGCCTTGTGTGTTGGACCTTGGGGTTGTTGTTGTTCGGGTGGCGGTTCCCTTTCCAAAAATATGGAGCCGGGGAGTGGCTTATGCTGTCTCGGTAGAACTCGTTGATCGTCTTGTTTGTGTGTTTGAGTTCCTTCTTTCCCTTTTTGTTTTTCTTTCTCTTTCTTCATGTGTTTGGAAGTCTATTTATTGGTGTGGTCAAATTAATAAATTTCAGCTGCGTTTGAAATTTTGTTGTCTTCGTCCGTTTTTTTTATTGTTCCCAATCTCAGGGTCTACAAGATGTCGATTCATTACCAGCTCGCCTGCACGCTATCACTGCTTACAATTCAGATTGAGTCGTCATATTTACTTTGCAGGCACGCCGACACCTTTTTTACTGTATATCCCATCTGATATGTTGTGTTCAGAGCGTGCCAAAGCACGGGTTTGAGAGCGCGGCTGCCCAGAATGCGTTGTTTGCAAGAGAACTCGCGCAAAGAAGACGCTTTCAAAATCGTCGTGCTTGCAGCTGCGCTGGCACTGAAGACGCCTTTGCAGTTTATTTGTACTTGGGACGTCATTGTCGCATTTCAGTGCACCGACAAGTTGCAGAGGCGCGAAACGGTAAAAAAGTATTGGGAAGGGCATACTCCCAACGGGCTTCCACTTTGCTGTGAGTGGGGCTTGCGGTAGGTTGGTGCAGATACCTTCGGGGCATGAGTTACCAGCGCTTACAGCCACCGAAGGGTAACAAAGAAGCTTACAAGTAGGACTGGGTAATTGATGAATTAAACTACCGATTAATCGATAATTGCTTTAATCGCGATTAATTTTTTTAACCGGTTAATCGGTAACATTTTGACGAACCAAAATAAAGTAAAAATTGACCACTTTCTCCATGCAGACGTGAACAAGTACGCCTGTATGAAGGGCAAACTTTAGGGGAAATTTTATACTAAAGTAAACTGTAGGGGTGAGATTCGTAACTCCAAGCGATTGCCGAAGGTTACACTTGTCCCCACCACTTCAACGCCGTTCGAACGTCCATTTAGCGCTGCAGGGACTATTGTGAACAATCAGTCTTTGCCGGCGCACGTTAAAGACCCCAGGCTCGAGGTTGTACTGCGCTGGCTAAATGGATCATCTACAGCTGAGAGACAAGATGCCAGTTGAGGCAGACTAACTTCAGGCTGTATAAAAATACACGCAAAAACACACATAGACTGCATTCGAGGTCGATTGGAACCTTATGATCACGCTGCCAAGTGTACAGATCGCGAGACTGTTCGTGCGAACATGACATCAAGGCTTGTCGCGTTATCTTCGAACAGCAAATCGAAGAACGCAATGTTTACCACCCATTTTGGTACCCCCACAGAGTCCTTGTCAAAACATTCGTAGTTTTAGCGATAGGATTTCATGCGTCAAAGTAAACGAGGAAAAACCGACGATGGTTTCATTGTGCTAACTGCTCAAAGACCACTCAATCCTGTCCTTAGCGCTCGATAAGTATTTATAAATAATACCTTTGTGACACATACCTTGTTCCCATTGCTGTCGGTAACACCACGTTCCTTGCAGAAAGGTACAGAACAATTTAATGGCATCTTGCAGGTAGAAAAAAAAGATGCGGAGCACACGTAAGCGCGGACCAACCCGTATGTCCGGCCGCTTTTCTTGACCTAAACAAGATGGCGAATCTAGTTCTTTTCGCGCCTAGTAGATGGCGCTGCGAATTTCGGATATCTCCTACTGCGTCTTCGACCCCACCGTTTCAAAAGAACAGAATGGATTAGCTTGCAGCCTTTCCTCCGTCGACGCAAGGCAACCGATGGATAATCGTGGCAACCGATTACCTCACGCGATACGCCGAGACGGAAGCCCTTTTGCGGGAACTGCCGTGGAAGTCGACAAGTTTTTCGTAGAGTACAGCGTCCTTCGGCACGGTGCCCCCTAGGTCCTGATCACTAACCGGGGATCATCGTTCATGACACAGTTGACCCAAGAAATTCTTCGGCTCAGTCACACCAGCCACCGTCGTATCACAGCGTACCACCCGCAGACCAGCGAGCTGACGGAGCGATAGGTCAGTCCCGCCCCAGCGCTCGACCCTGCTGTTACGCCGCCATCGACGCCTGCGACGCTAGCCTTTTTGTAAAGTTTTTGGCACAAGTTCACGACATTCAACGCTTAGGTTCTTCAGTTATTTGCCGCCTCATCATTTGTCATTCTTGACAATATATATCTAGTGATTAAAAACCACAATTTTCTCGGTACAGAGATTTAAATCAGATTAATTGGATCTGTAAAATACATTTCGTCTAAATCAAATAAATTTGATCAATCTAGTTTTTAAAGAAATGTCATGACTTTTTCCACCCAGGTTATGTGGTATTGAAAGTAATGGACAATTTTAAACGTTGGGTTTAATGTCACATTGGAAACTGTTTCCCGCTTGATACCTTTCTCTTGTTTGGTGGCTGGCCAAGGTGCGTTATTTCATTAGTGATTGGCTCTCCAAATGTTTATGCCGGATGCGGTAAGAAGGTCAATCGCGCATACCCTCGGCTACAGCATAATGAGGTACGCTATAACATTGTTCCGGAATTTTGCAGTGCTGTTGCAATTTAAGATCAATCGTATTTTGAAGAGTCTAT
Organism: Ixodes ricinus; assembly: GCA_037355805.1. Classification (NCBI taxonomy): domain Eukaryota; kingdom Metazoa; phylum Arthropoda; class Arachnida; order Ixodida; family Ixodidae; genus Ixodes; species Ixodes ricinus. The sequence continues at coordinate 6,883 of JAZHYW010036355.1, forward strand.
CGAAGAGTGTTGTATACCAAATCGAATTTTCATCCTAAGCAGGTGTTTTCGGAGGTCTACAACTGCCAAATGTTCATTCTCTTTTTGCACAAACTGTCCTCCTTCGCCACTTTTGCTATGATGATTTTAAACATCCATTTGTTTCTAATAGAAACCTTTGTCAAGCAGCTCGTTTTATGACCCCTCGATGTTTTGCGCGTTATGGTACACGAGTACGTTCACATTATGTGCCTTTCAGTTTTAATAAGCTTCCTGAGTGTATACTCAAGGCTACTATGAGGAGGAATATGAAAAAAAATGTTAACTAATGTCAAGTTTTACTAATCCTGTACAGCAGAAGTAACAAGCAAATTTATAACAACAAACGGATTTGACGACTATCTAACGCATCTGACAATGATTAGAACAAATGATTTTGTATGTGTATGCTCCTTATGATCTAAAGCGGGCATATTACTAACTTTGAGACTTGTTCCCAGCCTCGGAGCCGTCTACGTACTATTTTTGTTTCCCATATAAATCTGTGTGCAAATATTTATATTTTTCCTCTTTTTTTTAAGGCGAGAGATTTTCTTGTTTAATTGAGGGAAAAAGTGGCGTATACATAAGCCGATAAAAATACGATTCAGCGGCACGCGCGTCGTCCTTGCGGTCATCCGAGATGTAGTCCAAGACCTCTAGGACGACCTCAATTGTCACATTACGTGAAAAACAAGCGGCGGCATCGTTATGCCAGAAAGGTGGCCATACAAATTCGTCATCAAGCGTCATCATACGCCATCAGCGTGATGTCACCACCGGAGCGCCGTGTGCAAAAGATGCGCTTCGAACTTCACCTGTGCTCGTTTTGCGCTTCGTGCGATGGGCTGTGAGGCGACTGCGTCTACATCTACGGCCTCGACATCGGCAGCAGCGTCTACATCTACGGCGGCTTCCACAGGCAAACGTGGCCGCCACCGCAAATACGCCACAGCCTCCTTAATTAAGTGTCCTCCTCTAGGTGTCGTTCTCGACGTCGTCCTAGAGTCGTGCGCTAGGCTACGACAGTATTCTTGCACGTGTCACCTACCAATGAAAGTGAAGTCAAGTTAATGAGGTCGGAAGTCAGCTCGCTGCAGTCGACAGTATCTGAACAAGCACTGGTGACACAGCAATTGCAGTCCGACATAAATGATAAAGAACAGGATAGTCGCCAATCTAATGTGAAAATTTCTGGAATTCTCAATGCTCCAAATGAAGATTCGGGTGTCATTGTGAAGGACCTCTCAGTCAAACTAGACTTACAGAATTGCCCCGCTAGCTAAATTCTTGATGTCCACCGCCCCCGTGCCAAGCCTGACTCAATCCCACCCATCCTATAGTCGGTTACAAGTTAAGTAGGTAGGAGAAGCTCCTCCCACAAGCGTGGTGCGCCGGTTTCAAATCCCTCCGCAATCGAAAGAAGAGTTCACTGGAAACGCTCCTTGTTCCGCTTCAATGGATAGATAATGGCCACAGCGTGGTGCCAGCTTGTCTCCGACCTTTGTATTCATCGCAGAAGGAACCGACCCCCTAAAAGCAGCCTTTGTATCAATCGGAGGGGAAGCTAATCCCCGAAAGTCGTCTTTGTTTCCATCGAAGGGGAAAAACTCTAATCTCCCTCTCCGTGGCTTCCTGCAGTGCTAAGTCAAGGTCGAAAAATAAAGCAAATATGTACAGAAAGGCAAGACCCTTCTCGCGCGTTGGCCGCGACGTCATGGAAACGATGGGACGCTATTGGATGCGGAGGTGGCGGAAGGATATATGGTTCCCTTTGAGGGGCATTTGCCGCTACCTTCTTGACTTGTAACCTACTATAGTTCAGTTGGCCTCCAGTGTTATCAGACAAAAATGGATGAGTGCCCGGAAAAAACTCCGCTCCCTGTCTAATGCAGAATACCCGCAATGTGCACTTACCAAATTTCAACATTGCTTCTGGCGTTTTATAGACCTCAATAAAGCAGTGCTAAAAATATCTAGATGAACTTGATGCAAACGTCGCTAACGTCAGCCCGAGTGAGATAATATGCCTTGTGGGCGATTTTAACATTGACATACAAAAATCCACGAGATCAAATGTTTGTTACTACCTTACGCTTCTTTCTATCCACCGCATTTCTCCTATTATTTACGTACCAACGAGGGAAGAGTTCATAAGCGGAAAACTTGTTTTTTTCTGCATCGATCCTATTGACATGAGGAGTTCCGGGGCGTCTGTGAAATCCGCAGTCATATATCACAAAAGCTAGCCGATCATTACTTTGTGGCAGGCCAAATAGACTGTTCTTTTGTATCGGGAGAAAACAAGAAACCTTCCAACCAGATCGCTATTATGGAGAGTCACGTTTTTGACAAGTTTTTTGCGTCATATGGTTGGGATCAGTTAGTAACCACCAAGAACTGTCAGACTGCATACACAAAGTTAGTTGTTGAATTTGCGCATTTTACAGAGAAGAGCACGAAAGTCATCAAGACAAAAAAATGAAGACCGCAGCATCTCTGGTTGACAGCAGATATTATATCGGAAACTAAACTTAAAGATATCTTATGGGCGCGTTATCGCCGATCACCAAATGCTCAAGATATAAAGTTACAATACGCAAGCCCGAGACATCGAGTAACCGCTGTCATCCGCTATGCAAAACAAAAACACTACCAACATAAGTTCCTCGACGCACGTTCTAATATTGCAAGAACCTGGTTTCTTCTGAATGAATTAAAAGGCGGCAATACGCGGAACTCTATCGACGAACTCATTGAAAAAAACTTTAATTCTAACATGCCTTCTGTAACGGATAATTTCAATCGTTTTTTTTTCTTCGGTCTCCGGCATATTTGACGATGTAAATGTTTGGCAGTAAATCTGGAAAGACCTTGCCTAAATTCTGCCTTTCTCCCAAACATGACTGAACAAGATCTTCATATGTTGTTGTTTAGCTTTCGGCCTCAAAAGTCTCCTTGTATAGATAATATTAAACTCAGCGACTTTCTTTGCAATTTTAATGTCTTAAAACCTGTTCTTCTTCACATACTAAACTGAATTATTGACACTGGGGTTTTCCCCTAAAATTTTAAAAGCGCTATTGTGAGACCCTTTTATAAAAATGGTGCACGTGACATCGTAAAAAAACTATCGTCCCATATTTATTCTTCCTTGTTTAGCATTGGTTCTGCAAAAACATATTTTAAGACAAAGAGCGCCTTTCTTGACCAATACAATCTTCTATCACCTAACCAATGCAGATTCATCACCTGCCGCAGCACTATCTCGGCACTTGAGGATATGTCTAACACTTCACACACCTCATTCGACAAAATTAAGTTTACGTGCGCACTCATTCTCGATGTGTCGAAAGAGTTTGATTCTATCAATCACCAGATACTGTTGAAGAAGCCTTGCAATTACAGATTTCGGGGTACATTTTGTTCGTTACTTCAAAACTTTCTGACTGACAGATCGCAACAGGTATTGGTTTGCCACAAAACCAGCGCCAAAGTATGCCTACAGAAGGGAGTACCGCAAGGCTAGGTGCTGTCCTCATTGCTGTTTAATCTTTACGTGAACGATCTCGCCAGATCAACATTAGGATGTTCAGTTTATTAATATGTAGATGACTAATTGTTATTATCTACTCATATCAGCCTGCGTAGTGCAATCAACATGCTACAAAACAATTCTACAAGAGTAATTAACTGTTTTGAAGCAAATCGAATGTCTGTGAATGTGCAAAAAAGAAACTTTTCTGTTTCCGTAATCCGCTCAAGCGGACGTGCATAGACATACCTTTTATATTACATTCATCGTCTAGTGTATCTTGCAGCTGTACACCTATACCATACGTAAATACAGTAAAATACTTGGGAATTTTCTTCGATAGCGGTCTATCATGGTTTATGCACTTGGATTATTTGGCTAAAAGACTGCGAAGTGTATCATGTTTATTATATCTCATCAAAAACTTCCTCCCAATCTCCGTCAGAAAAATGGTCGTTAACGGTCTCGCGTGTGGAGCTCTGCGATATGGGACTACAGTCTTCGCCAACTGTCCAGCTCTTTGGAAAACAAAAATTTATGTCATTGTTAAGAGCATCGCCTGAAACGTTGCCTATGATCCCAACCTAATACAGGATGGTGATGTGTTCACATCAGTGGGCTGCGTTATAGTTATGGTTCAGAGTTTTCGGTTGAAACCGATAAAAACCGATAAAAGTACGCCGAATCCATTTTTGGAAATTCGGTTTAAACCGAAAAAGGTCAGTTGGTAGGTTCGGCGTTTTTGGTTTAAACCGATAAAAATCGAAAAAGGTCAGTTTTTAGGGCCGCATCGAGGTGGGTGGGGGAGGGCAGGGAGAAAGAGAGAGAGCTTTGCAAGGTTAGACATTGTGTGACGTCTTCGTGATTGCCCTCTTCCAAGGTTCGACGTACAACAAAAGAGGTCTTGGATTGGCTTTCGGGGGACATATATGTCCTTTCTGTGATCGGGCTGAGAGTGTCAAGCTCCCGGTCCTAAAAAAAAAGTTCCGATGTGGGCTAGTATAAGGTTTTTCGCTTCATGCACTTCAGAGGACATCGAGGAAAGCCGTTAATACCTTTCTTAACACCCTCTCTCAAAGTTCCCTGTAATTAAAAACATAAATACAATGAATTTTTTTTTTCATTCCGCTGATTTTTGTACGGTCATCACCTCGGACGGTCACGTCGTCAAAATGGGAAGGAAAAAGCGCGCTGAAGATAATGCCCGCGAATTCCGCGATTCTGAGGTGTGTCCTGACGGAAGTTGCAGCGAAGACCACGTATGTATATGTGCCGTTATTCTTTGAGTGGTTACAAGTATCACAGCTACAAGGATCATCTGATCCGGTGTCCGATGGTGTTTCTTTTATATCCACCGAAAAAAAACGGTAAACATTTCTGGGAATAAATATACACCGAAAAAAAAACGAAAATTCAATTTTAAAATAGACACCGAAAAAAGTACGCCGAATTTTGAAAAAATAAAAACCGAAAACGCGGAACCCTAGTTATAGTGTTTTTTTTATTAATAATAATAATTTTTATTGTTCTTCTTTACAATACAAAAAATCGGGTCCGTCAAACCCTAGAGGCTTGTACGACTTGGTCCGGCAGCCGCTAATAGCTATTTATACAACGCTGCCATTTGCGTTGAAAAACAAACAAAACACGAACAACACAACAACAACACATCAGTGACAATTTCACTTACTATGGAAATATACATAAACATAAAGCAAGAAAAAAAGAAGATATCTTGTTTTCTCATTATCAGAACCCAATAGTTGACATACAAAATATCACGCCCACCGAAAAAACCGGAACGTTCTCTTTTTATCAGAACCAAACAATAAAACGACAATTTTTAACCGAAAGCATTTAGAACAAAACAATTCTGCCTCCGAATACAACAGATTTAGACTACACAGATAGGGTGAAGTAATTTATAAGGAGAACGATCAATCTATATAAAAATGTATACATCTGATTTTGCAAACATCATGTTCTAAATTTGTTTTTAACTTTTCTTAAAGAGTCTAGACTAATGAGTTCTTCTGATATCTTATTGAATATATAAGGGACATAAAAACTTCTCATTCTTTTTCCGTAATGCGTGTTTATTCTTGGCAAATAATATTTGTTTATATTTCTGAGAAGCCTTTTATGTACCGGATGTTTGTATTCTGTTCTAGAAAAGTAATATGATATTATAGCTATATTTTTAAAGAAAGTACTGAACGGCATTATATTAAATGCTTCAAGTTTGTTGATGAGGTCTAAGTGTTGAACCTGTGTACCATATGCAATATTGTTTACTATCCTATATATTAGTTTACCTACGGTTCGTAATCTGTTATTTGAGCTGGATCCATAAATCAAAATGCCATATCTCAGTATAGACTCTCCTCAGGCACAATAAATATTTTTCTTTACATGAGCACATGCTGATGTACCAATGCGATATATAAATGATGAGACAGTTCTTAATCTTTTTTAATGCAGTCACTGTGACATTCCCAAGTCATGTGTTCATCGAAATTTAGTCCAAGATATTTTGTGCTAGCCTCATATTTTAATTCAGTATCCTGCAACCCTTTGCTTTGATTGACCTTGTTTTTGTAACTTTGTAAGACATTCTATATGATTTACGGTTTTCTTTATTTGTATTCTTCAGTGCTATAGTGTTATAGTTGTTCTTTCGGTGTTATACTGACCTTGTTTTGTAAGAGATCCTACTTGGTGTACGGTTTTCTTGTCTTGTATTCTTATTCGTTCAGATTTTTTTCACCTTTCTTGTATTTCAAATAATCGATGTTTTTTTTTTTTTTTCATATGTGAATAGATTTGGTCTGTTCTATGCCACTGCGGGGTCCAGTTTAACAAGCCACTTTTGGCTTTCGACGGACCCGTTCTCTTGTGTATTGCTATGAAGACGTGAAAAAAAATATTATTAATATTATTATTATTATTATTATTATTATTATATTACTATTTTATACTATTTATATATATATATTATTTATATCATTATATTATAATATATATCATTTATATTATTTTATATTATTATGCTATCGTATGTAAGGATGAATGTTCTTGAATACAATCTATTGTTATTATTATTATATTGGTGATGTTCTTAATTACAGACCGATTTCTCTTCTCTCTTCTTTTTCCAAACTCTTTAAAATGGTAATCCATCAATTACTCTTCTTCAAGTTTCGTAGTATAGTCATTCCTAATCAGCATGGCTTCATGTCCGGCAGATCGACATCTACCAATCTCGTATCTTTTACGTCTGCTGCATCTGAAGTAGTTTGTAATAGAGGTCAGCTTGACGTTTTTTTAATTTCGACCTGAGTAAGGCATTCGACGTAGTCAACCACAACATCCTCTTATACAAGCTTTTCTCGTACGGAGTATGTGGTTCGGTATGCAATTTGTTAAAAAGCTATTTGTCTGATAGGCAAGCCTACGCCCGCGTCAACAATACTATCTCGTCGTTGTACAAGGCAAGCTCTGGAGTGCCTCAGGAATCTGTCTTGGGCCCCCTCCTTTTTAATATTTTTGTAAATGATGTCTCTCAAGTTATATCAAACTCTTCATTTCTGCAGTAACGCTCATGATATAAAACTTTACAAAAAAATATCGACCTTAGAGGATTGCATCACGCTTCAGGATGACGCATATTCCTTCGGTAATTGGTGTTTAGACAATGACCTCCGTTCGAATCATTCTAAAACAAAAGTAATGACATATTCTCGCAAGACCCACGATATATTTTTTCCATATAGTTATCATGGCGAACTGCTGTCACGTGTAAGTTAACTGAGAGACCTTGGTGTTGTTTTTGATTCAACCCTGAGTTTTGACACTCACGTTACCGGAGTGGTTCAATCGGCATTGCGCACGTTGGGTACCGTGTCTCGCATAACGAAGGAATTCAAAAGCCCGTCCGCTTTTTTCACGTTTTACTGTTCATTAGTTAGATCCCAGCTAGAGTACGCCTCGGTTGTCTGGAACGGTATTTCCAAAACTAACACTTTATCTGTCGAGCGAGTCTAAACCAAATTTATTTCTATCTTTAAATATCGTTACCTTGAGAAAGGTGATCCTTGTTTAAACGTTGGGTGCAACTCGCAACTCGTCAACTTGTTGAGCCTGCAGCAGCGTCAGGTGAAGGCAGATCTGTTGTTTTTGTTTAAGACCCTGCACGGCTCGATTAACTCTCCCAGCCTTCTGTCCGAAGTGAGCCTTAGAGTTCCGCGTGTGCCTACACGGCTTCAATCATCTTTTTATATAGCTCGACATTTTAGCCACTTAAACCCGATCCAAAGATCGGCTGAGTGTTATAACCGCTACTGTGACATAATTGATATCTTTAACTCATGCGAGAGCAAGTTCGGAATTGTTGTTCGAAACTTCCTCTTGCAAGAAAAGGGCTGATCAGTTGAAGCGTTGATGTTTGTCAGTACGATATCCAAGTATTTGCTTTTTGCTCTCACACCAGGTGATGCCTCTGTTTTGTGCTTTTGATTTCCCTTGTTGATTTGAGTGTCTTTCATACTTGTTAATATTTTTATTCTCAGACTGGTGAACTACGTTCCCCTTCTGCACTCGTGTGTATGTGTGCTTGTATGTGTGTGTTTTGCTCGTTTTTTTAGTGTGCCAGCACTAAGACCGATTGGTTGTTCCTGGACACTTTAATAAACACTGATTGATTGATTATTATTATTCTTGGCAGAAGACGTCTCAGGATTCGGACGTTCATTTCGATTGATCGGTGCCAGATATCTTGTTTTACTATTATTTTCGACGACCTGAGTTGCCTGGCAACGTCTGCCAGTCTACACCAAGCAGAGCGGGTGTCTGGGGCGATCGCTTGACGTCGTCCCACCTACAAAAGGCCAAAAGATCTTACCGAGACGACGACTGAATCGCCGGCACGATCGCCGCCATGATCCCAATGGCCGGCCTCTTCCAGTGAGGCTACCTGAGCGGGCTCATTACAACAGGTGAGCAGTCTGACCACCGCATTTCAGCCCTGGCAACTCCACGAGACCGGTCCTTCAGCAAGACCGGGTATACCACCGCCTTTACTGCCCTCGGCTGTGTGGTTAGGATTGCGCGATATCCCTTTGCCGGGCTTTCTCGCAATCGGGCCCGCGCTCGCTCTCATCACAAGCCAATCTATGCGGTGCGCTCAAGAATAAACAGTGACTTACGTTTCCAAGAAGAAAAGGAAAAAGTAAAGCAAGATCTTCGGACAGCAACCTCCAAGTTCATGGCCCCCTCCCGGGCGCCTCTCGCCGGCCTCACCTACTGACTTCGACCGCTTCGTGACGACTTCAAGCACAGTGCCCACAGTGCGCCACAGTGCGTCACAGTGCGTCACAGTGCGCCGCTTGATTGAGCGTTTAATCTGAGCCTCCTTGTGGGCGTGGCCGGGAGAGTGTTTTAGAGCGCAGTTCTTAGGCGCCCGTTCCCGGCTGGGCAGCGTCGCCGTCGCCTTCGCCGTAACCGCGCAGTGCATGATGGGACGCGTGACGTCGCTGGTGACGTCATCGGTGCCGATGACGGCATACGTCATCAGGGACGATGATGATGACGACATTGGTGACGACGACGATGACGTCATCACGATGACATGAGTGACGTGCACGTGACATCATCGACGACGATAACGATGATGGAATTGTGATGTAAACATCATCGTCATCGTCATGTGACCTCACAGGGGTTGCAGTGACGCTACGGGGGTCACGTGACCCCCATGAGGTCACGTGACCCTCGTGAGTCACGTGAACCTCGTGAGGCGACGGCGACGCCGGTCGGAGGGAGGCGTAGCAGAGAAGAATGAGGAGGTGAGGAGGAGAGGAGGAGGATACACTTTTTCCACAGTACCATTCCCTCCCTCCCCTCAAGAGCTGCGCTCTAGTTCGGTGTTACAGAGAGTTGTGAACGGCTTTCATTTTTTCACTTGTTGGACCATGTGACTGTCAGGCTCCTTGCTATACTTATATATATATATATATATATATTATATAGCTGGGCAGTTTCATTTGGATTCAGGCAACGAGTGGCAGTCGTATTTTTATTTTGCTTCAAATTTTTATATTTTGTAGACATGTTCAAGAAGAACAATCTTTTTTTTTTTTTTTAACGTCCTGACATGATTAGTTCTAAGAAAAAACAATCTCAAAGAAGCGGGAAAGAACTACGAGGTTTTGACGATTGTCGTGTGTGGCGTTTTTGAATCACTCTCAATCTCAAAGTGTTCAAAGGGAGTGTCTATACTTTTTAGTGTGATATATATGCAAGTAGGTGAAACAAAATTATAACTGCTATTTATTATTCGTCGCTCCAATTTCTGTAAAAATCCCCAAACATGCCTCCGCGAACAACTGTGACCTAAAATGGGGATTTTATTTCTGAGTCGACTATGTTAGTATCGCTTTTAAAATATTACCACGTGTAAAACCATTCATCGCCTTCCAAATTAAGCAAAGTTTGTGTTTTTATCATGTACGAGTACTGAGAAATAAATTATGAAACACAGAGGGTTTTCACTTTTTTGTTCAACTTCAGCACGCTGGATAAAAAAAACATTTGAATTTTTTTTCGCGTCGCGTTTTCTTTACATTTATCTTTTAGCCAGAATACATTCTATTTAGAGGTATTTGCCTTTGCTTTTGAGTTTTAAACCTCTAAATATGCTATAAAGAGCCAAATGCCGATGGTGGAATTTGACGATTTTCGTGTGTGGCGTTTTTGAACCGCCCTCAATCTCAACGTTTTCAAACGATAGTTTCGATATTTTATTATTGTGATATACTGGAAGTCGGTGATCGACATTCCGACTACTATTTATTATTCGTCAATCCAATCTTTGTAAAAATCCCCAAACATGCCTCCGCAACAACTGTGACCTAACCTGAGGATTTTTTTGTTAGTCTACTATGTTTAGTTTTGTTTTTAAAATAAAAAAGACCTGCGGAAACTTTAATTCCCTTCCACATTATGTAAAGTTTGTGTCTTAATCACGTACGGATACTGAGAAATAAATTATGAAACAAAGAAGGGTTTCCACTTTTTGTTCAATTTCAGCGCGCTGTACAAAAAGAAACAAAAAAAAACTTTTTTGTCTCGTCTCGTTTTACACTTTTTTTTTTAGCGAGAATACATTCTGTTAGCGGTATATGCACTAGTTTTGAGTTTTAAGCCTCTAAATATGCTAAAAAGGCAAATGCTTATGTGGTTACGGTTTTATGGGTTATAGCGGTATATTTTATCCTTTATTACAATAATCTAAGGGACGTTGAATAAATACTCATTAAAATGGCATGAATATCGTTAGACGTATAATAACAAGTTTGCAATTCCAAACGTCTAAACAGTATAAAATCGCAACTGCCGAAAGCGGGTTTTCAGACAATTTCCGCCGGTGCCGATATTGGAGGGCCTCAAGCATAAACCCTATGCGCTACATAATCTATACTACGTTAGAAATATCAAAGTATAATAATGTAAAACATTAGAGTAGAATACACTTCCTATTGGGAACCTAAAGTTTTAAATGCAAAATTTTATATTTTTAATGCGAAATTCATGTTGATAACAGAACCGAATCATTTTTCAGCATATTTAGAGGCTTAAAACTCAGAACCAGTGCATATACCTCTAACGGAATGCATTCTGGGGTAAAATAAAGGTGTAAAAAACGCGAAGCAAAAAAAAAAAGGAAAGCAATTTTTTTTATGCAGCGTGCTGAAATTGAATGAAACGTGAAAAATTTTAGTTTCACAATTTATTTCTCAGTACTCGAACATGATTAAGACACAAACTTTACATAATGTGGTAGACAATGAAAGGTTCTACACGTGGTATTATTTTAACACCAAAAGTAAACATAGTCGACTTATAAAAAAATCCGCAGTTTAGGTCTCAGTTGTTCGCGGAGGCATGTTTTGGATTTTTACAAAAAATTAGATCGACGAATAATAAACAGTAGTTGGAACGTCGTTTTAACGATTTGCATATATATCACAATAAAAAAAAATAGAAGCTCTCTTTTGAATACTTTGAGATTGAGAGTGGTTCAAAAACGCCACACACGAAAAACGTCAAATCCCGCCATCGGCATTTGCTCTTTTTTTAGCTTCTTTAGAGGCTTAAAACTCATAACCAAGGCAAATATATATAACGAAATGTATTCTGGCTACAAAAAAAAGGTGTGAAAAGAACGCGACGCGAGAAAAAAAAAACAATTAAAACAGGTTTTTTTATACAGCGTGCTGAAATTGAACGAAAAGTGAAAACCCTCTTTGTTTCGTAATTTATTTCTCAGTACTCGAAAAGGATATAAACTACAAACTTTATTTAATTTTGAAGGCAATGAAAGGTTCTACACCTGGTGTTATTTTAAAAGCGATACTAAACATAGTAGACTCAAAATAAAATCCGAAATTTAGGTCCCAGCTGTTCGCGGAGGCATGTTTGGGGATTTTTACAAGGATTGGAGCAACGAATAATAAATAGCAGTTATAATGTCGTCTTACCTACTTGCATATATATCACACTAAAAAAGATAGACGCTCGTTTTAGAATACTTTGAGATTAGAGTGATTCAAAAACGCCACACACGACAATCTTCAAAACCTCGTAGTTCTTCCCGCTTCTTTGAGATTTTTTTCTCAGTAACTAATCATGTCAGGACATTAAAATAAAAAAAAAATAGTTCTTCTTGGAACATTCTCCACAAAATATAAACATTTTAAGCAAAATAAAAAATACGACTGTCACTCGTTACCTGAATCCAAATGAAACCGCCTAGATACATATAGTGGGCATGGTGGCATAGGAGCCAAGGGGCCGAAGGCGTATGTATAACGAAGTGAACAACTCACTGTGAGAAACAACAAACAGCGGAAGTTTAATCGACAGTTTCGCCGAGAGACTCGGCTTCGTCAGGCACGGATTTGGGGTCAAAATCGTAAGTTAGCCAAAAAAATGTTTTGGGGAAAACCTTTCTGTGACAGGGAGTGCGAACCGCAAGTTCAGGCGATTTTTTGTTCTCGAGTTATGTACATTTCAAGCAGCCGAGGCACAAACTGACCTTTCTCCCGCCTGTCGGAGGTGTCATGCTTCACTCTCTTCAACTTTTTGCTTTTGTCTGGTAGGGCAAATGTAACTTTTTCGGCCACTCTAAAAATAGCCATTATTTATGGTCAATAATTTTACTGTGATTATTTATCTTCACTTTTGTTTTAAATATTGTCAAAGTGTGTACCTTTGACAATATTTGTCAATGTCTGACCAGCTCTTCCGTGTGACCTATTTGAGATATCGTAACATATTTAGTATTTTCAGAAAGCTGGGAGTATATTCTTTCTATTCATAACAAATTTAATGTTGTGTGTAAAAGAGAAAGGGCAGTGTATTCTCGTAAACCAAGGACCATTTGAAAATGTTTTGCAAGTTGGAGGTCGATTTTCTAAAAAAATCGACTCTTTTATTCTTCGATCTTTTTTCTCTACTGTCTGTAGCTATTGCAGTGCGTTATAAGAAAATATAAATAGAAAATGTAATATGTTGTTTGTATAGCGTATAAAAGCTTGAAATCTGATTTAGTTGACTGTGTTTGCCACTAAATCAACACATGGACTGATTTTCGCTTGTCAGTCTGTTTGGATGCATGTGCATGTCATTAGTTTGAAGACAAGCTACTTGTCAAAATATGTCCCACTAAACCCCCCCCCCCCCGAATCCGCCCTCCCGCCGAGGTGACCACAACAGAAACCCCCTGCCACCGGCAGGAGACAAAGTTCTGGATTAGTTATCGCACATTGTGTATTTGGCTCATATGTATGCATCCGTCTCAGATCTTCTAAAACAGGTATTACACTGGAAAACCACCGTACTTAAGGGCAGGGCCTTGGGGAATCCCTGCGTTGTTAAAACCAGGGTGGAAAAAAATCGTGATTTTTTTAGTGAATTTGGTTTTTAAAGTTACAAATAAAATTATCTGATTTTGGTTAATTTGATTTTAATCACTGTAACTAGTAAAAGTGATTCATTACCACTCTATGTATATTTGGCACGGCAGATTAATTGATCAATCTGTCCAATCAGTGAAAAGAATGTGGAAGAAAATAGTGTAAATTAAAAGTACAGCATAATTCACAATGCTTATTGATGTAAATCCCGCCACACTAGAACAAATGCAGCTTGACTTTTTGCTGTAAAAAGCTTTATTTGCTTTTTCTTTCACATACTGATTTCCTTACAACATCACAGTATTCTCCTTGTGTTTTTTTCTTTCCTTTCGCTTTTTGACTTTCTTGTAGTAGGGCATTACATAGCTGACAAAGTGGAATGTACAAATAATGTTCGATCAACACTCCGATTTTACCAGAAGAGACTGCTCTTTACTCATTTTCAGCCTGCTATAGATATTTCTTGCTTTATAATTATTTCCTTTATTAACAAAACAAATGCACAGAAAAAAACATTAAATAAAAAAATATTTTGGGATTATTTGTTTGAGAAAGGTTTGATTTAAATCATAACTGGAAAACCGGTGTGATTTAAATCACATTATAAATCATCTTGATTTTCTTCACCCTGCTAGGAAGCGAGTTTAAGAACCCATGATGCGAGATATTTCGGCAAATTTTCGGGTGCGTGGCCGTCCTTACTGAGCTCCGTTGTGCAGTGCGCCGAGGGCGTGTGGAGGGCGGGGCGTGCCGGCCTCGCTTCTCGTCGGGCTTGCGAGGGCTATTGTCCGACGAGGAAGACGAGGACACGTTGTCCGACGACGTTGCCTGGAACCCGTTGAGCAGCACGGGTGCGAGCGCCATGGGCTCGCCCTCGCGCCGGTGATTGTGCCGCGTGCGGCGCACGGGCTCTGATGGAAGCACCTGCAACAGCATTCCAGATCATTCGAATGGCATTTGAAAATTGCCAATATTAAAAATGTTGAAGCTGAAATATTTGGAAATCGAATATTTGCAAGTGCTCAAATTCGAAAACTTTGATATTCGAAATTGTTGAAGGTAAAAAAAAATTAGGTCCTGGCGAAAATTAAATAATTTACAGCGGGGGCTTGAAATAGGACACCCACCTTAATCCCGCCCGCGTGGATGCTGCGCTTCACGGCCATGGCCACTTGGGAGGCAGACTTGTCTGCTCCAGGGGATTGGGGCAGCGGGTGGTTCTGGTAGATTGCCTTGTCTGCCGAGGGCATGGAGGGCTGGATGATGGATGGATATAGGTGACTCCGCTTTTAATCGGGTGGCGGCGTGAGCCGTTTAGGCACAGTTTTCTTTTTAAACAGTTGACATTCACCTTGCCATGGCCTGGCTGGCCCCTGGCGGCTGGCACCGGAACCGCGCCGCTGCTCGACCCACGAGGCGCCGCCATTGGCTGTTGGCTGGCTCCTGGTTGGCTGGAACCACTTCCACTGCTTCCCTGGATAGATCGTCATAACACCATGGTTATCGCCGATGGCCCTTAAGTGGCACTTTTAGAGGACGAGTTGAGGGAGGAGAGGCAAGCTAGTACATTGTGAAACATGCTGGTCAGACTACCTGTGTCTGACACCGACATCAACTTACTGAAGATGTGCTTAAGTAATGACAGCATATTTCTAAAATCTGTCGAGTTGATTGGCATGGAACATGCAATGGTGCTTAGGGCATGCTCTTTCTGCATGCTTTCACTCACCTTTCGCCTTTCTGCACACCGCTCTTTAAATAACATGATTGCGGAATCTGAATGAGCTTCCGTTCGAATTCAATTCTGAATCAAAGACACTTTATAAAAGGGTAGTTCAAGGTTGTCCGGGAGCTTTATTCTTACAGAGGAGATGGAAGTTCCCACCAGTATGAAAACTGCTGTCAACTTTCCCACATATTCCTCGTGCGATTCCAGGCACCGCTGCCATTCTTTTGGCAGTACCACGATTTTTTTTGGCGCAAAAGAACTATAGGATGTGTGACTGCAGTCGGACGCAACCTGTCGGTTTGGCTAATTTGTCGCAGGCTGTCGTTCTTTGCCAAACTGTCGACACCATTCGTAGATACTTGTTTGGGACAATGTTTTTTTGTACAATCTTCTGAAAATCTCAGCGTTTTTTACTTTCTTCATAAGAAAGTGGATTACGCAACGCTGCTCCACAGCTACAGCCATAGTGCTTGCCGCCATAATAGTTGAACTGCTGCGCTTATGTCAAATACGTCGTTCCCGGCGCGAGATATTAAAGAAGGATTACGTTAACATCCACGGGTAAGTTTCATCATGCTACATATGATATATTCAGTGACTTTTGCCTTGAACGACCCTCGCAATCAAAATCCTTCCTTCTTTATCTTTTCATCTATCTTTCCTCTTCCTTTTGCCATTATCTTCTCACAAACCCCGACGTTCTCAACGGACCTGATGCGGTGGCGGCTTGGGACATCCGTCCTGCAGCGGCGACGCCGACGACGAGCCCGACGACGTCGGCCTCGCAGCGACGCCTCCGACCTTCCGAAGCCCGGCCACGGCACCGCCACCACTCGCACCAGGCACCGGAAACAGCGGTCCGACCCGGGTCGGGTTGTTGTTGTTACTGTTGTTCTGGGCGGGCCCGAGCCCCGCGAGGACGGGACTCTGCGCGAGGCGGTCCAGGTCCATTTCCGGTTCCCGTTGCCGCACTCTCGAGTCGAAGGCCGTCTCGTAGATGTGCCGCTGCCGGGCCATCTCGTCGGCCGACAGCGCGGCCGAGGCCGGCACGGGAGCTGCTGCGGTCGCCGCGACTGCGGCGGAGGGCGGACAGTCCACGTCCTCGCCCCTCAGTAGCCGCAGGGCCGCGGCGGCCGGGCCGGAGTCCCAAGGGTCGCAGTACTGGACGTCGCCGGCGTCCTCCTCGTCGCATGGCTCCGGCACCGCTGCGAAAGCCAAGAAGGGAGCAGTGAAAACGATGCCTTCTGCATGGCACAAATAGTGTGTTTTCACATGACGTCAATCTGCCATTTTGTGGTTAGTTTGTTTTAGAGCGAAGCTCTTAGGAGACCCGTTTCTCCGTATAGCGGCGTCGCCGTCGGCGTAACCGCCCCGCTAAATTTAGCGGGAAATTGAATTTGTGTTGAGGTCACGTGGCGTCAATTTTAAAGCTAAATTTAGCGTGGAAACTGGGGAAGGAGCGGAGGGTACGGAGGAGGAGTAAAAGATACCTCCGTACTTTCCTCTCCTCCTCCTCAAGAGCTGCGTTCTAATTTCGCACCATAGAGATTTGGAAACGTCTCATTTTTTCAAACAAAGTTACTAATTTCAAAGATTACATCGAAACCTGTCGAGGAGATGTCAGCCTTCAAAGGTTCAAAGGTTCAAAGGTGTTTATTGGCTAAAACAACCATACGACCGAGAGCCTGAGGCAATCAAAAGGCAGAAGCTCGTGCATGCATATGCTGATTTCCTCCTCGGCCATACGTTAACAGATGAAATGGAGATGTTGGAAATGAAATTTACACAAGGGTGAGAATATTTGTAAGACTTATAAGCCTCTATACTAGGGTATAGATTTACATGAGGAGTCATACTCGGCACACGCCAGCCAGCTCACAACAACAAAATGGTGGACGCGAGACGAGGCGAGAAGGTGCTCTCCTCCTCTCCGGCGTTCGTCTCAGCTGGGGTGTAAAGGGCATCGCGGAAGGAGCGTGTCCTGCATTTTGTTAACCTACGGCAGAGTATACGCTGCCCTCTTCGACAATAACATCGACATTACTTCAATCACAATGAAATATGGATAAAACGCGCGGCAAGGATTGAACACGAGTGCTCAGTCAGCCTTCTGTCGGAACCGTGCGTACAATGAGTGAGGGCACGAGTTTGAACCAAACGCTGACGAGCTCTCGCGTCCAACCCGTGTTCACTTCTTTAGGTGACGTAAAAAATTCAGCACTACAGCGCTGTTATATACAAGGTGTATAGTCAACCATAAAATGGGTAAGAGCCTAGGTATGCGCTACTCAGCGACTCACCAGCTTCATCCGTCTGTCTGGAATGCCTTCCGCCGGGTTCAGCGTGCGAGGCTGTAGATGCTGACGACGCTGAACTGGACACTGGGTGCTGGTGCGCGGGAGGCGGGAGGCGTCGACTTGCTGTTGTTGCCGGCCCGCTGCTGACCCTCTGTCTGACCTTTAGACGGTGCGGGGGAAGAGGAGCTGGCAACGCTGGGCGACGTGGGAGCCGCTGCACGAGACAAAAGAAAAAGGGCCACGAAGGCGTCAGCTGCGTCGCTTTGTAGCTAGGACAAATATGGCTGGAGTCTCTTGCAGGGTAAATATAGCGAAACATGTTCCTCCCACAAATATCTCTGTCCGCTCGCCTTCTTGCTTTGCTAAAATAAAAAGAGTAGATGGCTTTGAGGAGGAGCCCATCCTAATCTTCTTAGCCTGCAACAGCCCATAGAGCGTCATCATTTGCTTCTTGGGCAGGGTTTTAGTGAACCATTGAGTCTAGTCGGCTTCGCGGTAACACAAGAAGACGTCGCCAATTATTCTTTTTAAATATTTGGAAAGCAATTGTTAGTCATACAGCTATTATTAGATTAGAATTGACTTAGAACTGATTGCCATATCCCTTAAATAGAAAAGAAATGAAAGACGTTTACAAATCTCTGTAACGCGAAATTAGAGCGCAGCTCTTGAGGAGGAGGGGGTAGGATACGGAGGGGAGGGTTTGCCCCTCATCCTCCTCCTCCGTACCCTCTCCTCCTCCTTCTTCTGCCCTCCCTCTCTTCTCCTTTCCTCATCTCCTCTCCTTCCTTCCTCTTCCTTCTCCGTACCCTCCCATCATCCTCCCACAGTTTCCCCGCTAATTTTGCTGAAAAATGGACACCCCGTGAGCTCAACACCAATTCAGTTTCCCAGCTAAATTTATTGGAGAAAATTACGGCACATAATTTGGTGTCACGCAAAACTATCGATAGTACTATCGATAGTCGCAAGAAATCTGACTATCGATAGTAAAAAAAACTATCGACAGTACTATTGACAGTCAACTATCGATAGTTCTGCGACACTATCGATAGTTTTTGAAAAACTATCGATAGTATCGATAGTCAATTTATCGATAGTTTTGCATCACTACAGTCACGTCACCTATGAATAAATCAATTCCATGTCAAAGCGGGGAATAGAATTGCTGTTGAGGTCACGTGACGTCAAGTTTCCCGCTAAATCTAGCGCGGTTACGCCGACGCAGACGGCGACGGTGACGCCGACGCCACAAAACACGGAAACGGGCGCCTAAGAGCTGCTCTCCAAATATATGTCGAGAGGAATGGGTTCAGATGTGCTGGAGTTACAATACTTGATAATTCTTCACAAATAATGCAATCGGCGACAATTGCTGGTACACCCCATCAAGAGTCAAAAGCAAAAACGGACTTTCAGAATGTTTAATTTGTCGGAAAGCAGCCCCCATCCCGTCCCCGGTGATAAAATTAGGACTGCTTCAATATACCCTAAAACAATCCAACAACTTAAAAAAAAAAAAAGTTACGGAAGGAGTAGACGTGAAATTACGCCCATCCGCCATTTCGTTGTGTTTTGTATTAGCCACAAAAATGTTTGAATAACGAACTTTATTTAAACCGGCCCCGATAGAAGATCAGACATTCCCAGGCGTATGTTAGACATAGTAAAAGGCGCCTTCATCGACGGTCGTTATCGTTTAATTGAGCATTGCAAATATCGGCTACGAAATGGCGATACAATAGGGACTTCCACGAACGCTCCCAAAATACAAAATGGTTTAAGATTCCCGCAAAGGTTCGAGGCACGCTAAACCCAAGCAACTCATTACGACAATTATTCCGCTGAATTAACTCTCCGATCTACGTTCCCAGCAAACTGTAAAGTGAAAGCTGAATTGCCTTTTTTTAAAAATATATATATATATATATACAGTATATATATTCGCGTAGAAAAGTCATCTTCAACACCATACAATCGCTGATACGGTTCCTTCGAAAGCGAGGGGCCCCTAATGGCAATTCGAACCGGAAATCGTTTAGGCCACGCTCTATCTCCAGGAGCGCTGAATCCACCGTATTTTGTCGGATAACCATGTCCGAAACAGTCAATAGCGCGGAAGGCAAACGGCCGGACGCTGAGAAATGGGGAGTAATGCGACAGGCTTCACAACAGAAACAAATCCCCGGATAAGTCGCACTATGCTCCGCTTCACCGTACAATGAAGTGCAGCGGACGCTGCGAGAGATCAAAGCCAATCCAAAGCCGAGTGAACGACACGAGACTTTTGGGAGAGGCTCAAGGACTCGTGGGACGCGCAGTCACGTGATAAAAATCACAGAGCTGGATTGGCTGGGATGGCTATCGCAACGGGAAACAAACGTAGCTTCCTGACTCGCCCGATGCCTGACACCGTAATCAGTTTCAACGCTTTTTTCTATTTGCTCGCTTCACTCCTAGTCTTATGTCTAAGATTTCCCAAAACAAAAGGCTTCCCATAGGAACATAAGGGCACACGTAATCTCGACACATCGTGCTAGCTAGAACGAGCCAATTGCGATAAACCTACTAATATTTTATGGCGTGAAAGATCGGTGTACTCTCGCGGCGCAGCTTAGAGGCACACTTCTGCAGTTGTCGTATCGCCGGGCTCTCAATGGTCGCAACATCGGCTCAAGCTAATAACGATATATACACCTAAGATAGAGTCCTGAGCAATCGGAAGTGACAGACAGCCCAGTATTGTCGAGTTGGCCCCACAACCACGATTGCCTCTGCCACCTCTTCTACATCGCCAAAACACACACCACCGTCGCTGGTTGACAAGTGTAACTTTAAAAGGGCGATGCAACAATTTTTGTACTTCGCGCAAATACTGCTTAGAACAGATCCCTGACGTAAATGGCCTATAAAACGCCCGTTTGTGTTTCGCCACACGCAACCGAAGTCGCAGAAAAAAAAAAGAAAAAAAAATACACCATCTTCCCGAGGGGAATTATGGGGTGATGCGGAGCATCGTGTTGGTTCCGAGGAAAGAGTCAGTTGCGTGCTGACGTCGAGAGATGGCGCCACCGACTGCCCTAGCGTTACCCCCTACGCGAGACTTCGTCGCGGCTCGCGGCAGAGAAACTTGGAACGCTCGCCGCTCGCCGTTTATTTTTTTTTCACACTTGAAGGAGAGGGAGACTAGAGGAGGAGAGATGCGCGTGCGCGCGCGGTGTGAGTATAGAAGCGAACGCGCGCGCAGTGCACGCAGCTGGTAGAGAGAGAGAGGAGAGAGTAACGCGCAGCTGTTGGAGAGAGGGAAGGAGGAGAGTTGCGCGTGCGTAGTGTGAGTGCGGACTACAAGGCCGCGGGACATAGACCCGAGCAAGAGATGCTCCGCATCTAAAATGAAAGTCGCTTACAACCCCCTGTAACGCCGAATTAGAACGCAGCTTTCGAGGAGGAGGAGGGAAGGGAACTGAGGGGAGCCTATACCCCTCCTCCCTCTTCCTCACCTCCTCATCCTGCGAGCTACTCCTCCCTCCGAGCGACGTCGGCGTAACCGTGAGGTCACGTGACCCTCATGACTTCAGGTGACCCTCGTGACCTTACGGCGGTCACGTGATCTCACCGAAGTCACGTGACCTCACGGGGGTCACGTGACGTCATCGTGAGTGACGTCATCGTCAGTGATGACGTCACACGTGACGATGACGTCATCACGTCATCGTCATCATCACGATGACGTCACTGACTACGTCATCCATGACGTCATCGTGATAACGTTATCACGATGACGTCATCGTCATCATCGCGATGACGTCACTGATGACGTCACACGTGACGATGACGTCATCAGTGACGTCATCGCGATGATGACGATGACGTCATCGTGATAACGCTATCACGATGACGTCACGGATGACGTAGTCAGTGACGTCATCGTGATGATGACGATGAGGATTACGTCATCGTGATGACGTGATCACGATGTCGTCACTGTTGACGCCATCACTGACGTCATTAGCGATGATGTCATCAGTGACGTCATCGTGATGATGACGATGACGTCATCAGTGACGTCACGCGTCATAATGCACCGCGCAGTGACACCGAAGCCGACGGCGACGGCGACGCCGCTCAAGCCGGAAACGGGCGCCTAAGAGCTGCGCTCTAAAACGAGCAGCGTTCATTCCTGATCTCGCCGCCAGAACAAGCGGCCACGTGATCTGGAGCCGATTATATGCCGTCAATGTTGATCATAGCCACGCGCTGAGGTTGGCAAAGCACTAGGAAACACGCTGAGTTCCAGACATTGTTATGGTTCCGCTATTGCCAGTTATGGCAGCGATTGGACAGGGCCATAACCCGAATGCTTCTCGAGCTATCGATTATCAGGAGCTTAAATCGAGTGCTCACGCAATGCTCGGGCCCAACCTATGAGCTGCATTTAAATATCGTCACTGGAGGATACTGCGATCCTCCAGTTACGTCATCAAGTTTTGCGCAGAGAGATTGAATGAAAACGCTCGCTTTTGTCTTTGAAAGCACACCGGGATAAAGGAGTTTCTTGGCCAGCGGTGTTGCATGCGAGTATACATGACTCCTATTAGTGCCAATAAACTCGTGTAAAGTGAAAAAAGAAAATCAATCGAATCGTGTTGCATTGACCCTTTAGGCTTTAAGAAAGCAGCCGCCGTTAGCCAAACAACGCGCACAGAGTGCCATCGACCGGCAACACGATGAATGAGAGGCCGCGGCGCCAGATGAACGGCTGAGAAGGTTGGCGACTCCTCGCGCGTCGATTCGCCGGCTTGTCGCTCGATGGCGCCAGGAGCGCTCTTTTTCAGGGGTGACAGCCGGCCACTGCGCTACAAGTGCGTCTTTTCGTGCCGGAAATGTGGAAAAAGCGCGTACGTCCGCGACACGCAGGTAACCTGACGTCACGATGTCGCGTGACGTCACGGTGTAAAATCGCGACGTCAGGCCACGTGACGTAAATTTTTTTTCCGTTAAAATGTAATAAACAATATGTTCTATCACTCCGCGAAACGAGCGTTTCGTGTCCACCAGGCTTGCTTTAGCCTGGGACGCCAAACGCTAGATGTAATTCGCGAGCCTGGAGACACTCACCCTTT
Organism: Ixodes ricinus; assembly: GCA_037355805.1. NCBI lineage: Eukaryota > Metazoa > Arthropoda > Arachnida > Ixodida > Ixodidae > Ixodes > Ixodes ricinus. The sequence goes on from JAZHYW010036355.1 coordinate 29,559, forward strand.
TCATATATATATATATATATATATATATATTCTTATAATTTAGCGGTTATACGATGTGACGCTATCACGCGTACATATCGATACGTGACAGCACTGCTTGCAAGCTTCCTTTATCCTCTCGGTGCCAGCAGAGTGTTCTCACGGCGAAGGCTTTGGGACTGCGGAAGCTTGTCGACTCCGAAGCTGTCTCACGTCGAAATCTTGCTGCCGAAGCAACTGCTAAAAAAACAAAATGGAGGAGGGAGCTTCTTGGAACAGGGGATGGCGAGGCTTTGTCGGCGTGAAAATCCTGGCTCTATCGCTGTCCACTTCAGACGCGTTCGCGCGGACCTTCTGGAAGAGGATTGGAAAACACGACTTGTCCCAAGAACAAAAAAGAAGCAGAACATAATGGTCGCAGGAAAGGCAAAAAGAAACAGGATGACTGGAACGAGAACTCCGCGGCAGGTAAACAAAACACAAATCAATAAAAGAAACAAATGAGTATCCCATATAAGCTAACATACACCACCGAAGAGTGGAGTAAATTAAGAACGAGAGCTAGAAAACACAACACAGGAAAATATGTTACGAAGTGGCACTAAGATAATGCTTACTAACGGCCCAGTATTAGGAAGCTACATTATTTTAGGCATCGTACCTCAGTTTTAAAAGATAAAAGCTTCGCTGAATACCCTTCGATGATCGGCTATAGCTCTGGCCCCCAAGTAACGGCAGTTGACGTTAAGTGACGAAGCTCCGTTGCCTTCGTTTCATGAGGACAGCATCGCTAAATAAAGACGAAGCAAAAATTACTCCCGAAAGTTATGATCGCGAGCAAGCGGAATAGCAAACTCGAAGGGAAGTGTGGGACACTAAAACCTATAATCCGTTCGGTCCGTAGGATGAAATTCATCCGACAACTAAGCCCTCACCATGAGCACCGCGCTTTGCTAAGAAGAATATACAGAAAAAAAATACAAAAACAAACTCAAAAGACCAGGCCTGCAAACCATGACACACTCGCACGTCGAAACACCCAAATAAACACACGCATAAAAAGACACAAGCTAGCACGCACGCACTCGCGCAAAACCCTGAGTAGACGTACAAATACGGATCACGGCTCAAAAAAAAATAAATATATACATACAAGCGTGCGACGCGTGCTAGCGAAAACTAAATATATAGCACTTCGATGTGCGTATAAAGTTGCACGAAAAGCCGTAAGCCGAAACCCGAGGGCCATACAGAGCTGAGAAGCTCTTCAAAAATATACGTTTCCCCCATAAATAGATAAATGGGTTATAAACTCCAAAGATTAGGGAAGGCGCTGGTAAACATTCAAATAAAAATAAAATAAAAAGAAGCGTTTTTTTAGCGTCCGTCTCTCGTGTCTGAGAGTGCCAATTTTATTTCTCGGTCCTCTTTTCTCCTCTTTTCTTCCTTAGCGTACTTTTCCCCAGAAATGGGTTTCTAATACACACCGTGCAAATTGCATTTCTCCAACACGCACTCAAAGAGGAAGCTTTTTTATTTCCCTATTTGCTTTTTTTTTTTCCGTCCCTACGCTTCGCGAAGTGCCTCAGCGCGGTGATAAATGCGATTGCGAGATCCCCCACGATAAAGGTGGCAGAAATAAGATCAAGGAATTTTAGACGCGCATTATAATGTTTGTTTTTCTTTGTTTTGTTTTGTTAGTTCATGTCATTCGTGCTCTGCACCCATTTGAAGCGTCCAGCTAGGGCTGTCTCGAGCTTAATTCCATTTATTATACATTATTGAGTTTGCTCCTAACTTGAAGACGGTAGAAAAAAAAAAACGACAAGCTTCAAATTAAAGTTTAAGATTCATAGACGTTCGTCAAAATGTCATATTTCTTAATAAAATGCCCCCCCCCCCCTATGAAAAAAGAAAAAGAAACTAAAAGGATAGTTTTGTAACAAAGTTTTGCCAATCAGATTAGTGGGCAATCCAGTCTTTAACCAATCAGATGCGTCTCTTAGAGAATCATTCCAGACCGTAACGTGACGATAAAATACTGTTTCCTGGTCTTTCGTGTACGGAGTGCAAAACAGTTATTTTCCCGATTCCCAGCCGGACTGCCAGTAGCTGGTTCCTAACATTAATTTTCTCCTATCTCCGAAATTTAGTATATGCACTGGTTCACTAAAACAGGGTTCAGCTATAACGAGACAACATATGTAAGCACAGCTTCGTTATAGCGGGGTTTCCGCTAGAAAGAAGCGACTGCGTAAGCGGCGGTTCGCTATAACGAAATTTCGGCTATAACGAGACGGCCGTGTAAGCAACGGTTCGCAAATAGTATAGCGGGGTTCGGCTATAACGAGATGACGGTGCTTCGGGGTCTCTATTCCAACTGTCACCCGCAGCCACGTTCACCCCGCCGGTTCTGACAGCTCCGAAGCGGAGGAAGTTATTCCCAGAGAGCAGTCATCATCGCTCGCCGCCCGCCCCCCTCCCCCCTCCTCCCTTCCCGGAAAAGAAAGAGAGAAGGCGAGGGGGAAATGCTCGGGAAGAGACAGGGAAGCCATGAGCTCCTTCCCATGTTTAGAAACTATAGACCTTTCTAAAAGAAGCTCCTGGCCGGTTAAGTTTTCAGTGTTTGTGCGTATGACGCGTGACTTGCTCGCTTTCCGAAGCGACGAACATGCGCCTGATGGGCTGAAGAGTGAAAACGCAAGGCTCAGGACTTTTAAATATTGGAATGGTGTATACACCAACTCACGTTTACAAAGAAACCGGAGCGCCTCAGCGGACGCCACCGGCGTCGCGCATGCGCGATGGAGTGTGGGCAAGAAGCTCGCCGTCGCCCATAAACAAACCATTGGAAGGCGATGTTGTCGGCGTCGGTGTGAGTCCCCGCGCTCTTTTTCGCGTTGGAATTGTTGATTCTACGTCTTCCTGGCACTGTCTGACTACTTTAGCGGCCTCGGCGAAACTAACGAGGTTCGTTAAACCACAAAATTTCGCGTGGTTAATGAGACAGGCGGCGATTCGTTCCGCGTGGACGCCGCGGAATGGACGCTAAAGCCTGATTCACGTGATGAGATTCTGCTCGCTATTTTCATTCGCGACGTCGCTCGGGCTGCAAAAGCGTGAACCGTAGCTCGACGTCGATACTGAAAATCGCAAGCGGGATCGGACCAAGTGAATCTGGCATAACAAGACGGTGATGGCCACTGGTAACAATGATCAACATCTTGTATCTACTGTTTACACCGAGCCTACTTACCCCAACCAAACACTTTCAAACTTAAAAGTCTTTTGAGGCGTGCACATACTTCTTATCGCAAGTATCGGGTCAACGTGTGGTCGACGGGCCGCTGTCGTTTGAATGAGCAGACGACAACAAGCGGAAACGTTTGGAAGAGCAGACGACAGTTCGAACGATCAGGCGGCCGTTTGAACTTGAAGACGCACTGAACGTAGTCCGCAGGTGGTCCGTACAACTTGGCGGTTTCCCGCATTCATGTTGCACGAAAACAAATAAATATGATGACCAGAAGTGTACGTGAATTCAACCCAAAGTGATTGCCGCACAAGCAATCGTGGTCCGACGGCGTCTGGTTCTCCTTTTCACGGCACCTATCCACGTTTTGAGACAAACCAAGCAGGCAGGAAACACATGAAAACTGACCTTCAAACCTTTCCCAACTCTTTTTGTACAGCCGCAGTCGCGGCGTTTTGACGAGAAGGCAGGTTTTTGTTTGGTTTCTTCTACAACAACACAGAAATGCATGTCTCGCATGGTGACTTCCGCCCACAGCCCAAGACCGGAAGTGCGCCCTACGAGCCGCCACCGCGCCGTGACGTAACAGAGCTGAGTTCGTGTATAAAGTTGCGTATATAAGTAATGCGAAAAATAGGAATAAAAAACACGTAGGACAATTAGGTCAAGAGAATGTGGGAGAAGGCTTACAAAGAAGAAGGCAAGGGTTTTACGTGAAGTGCGAAGTGTTCAAATTTAAAAGCACAGCAGAAAAGAGCTGCGAAAGCGTTAAAAGTAAAATAAACTACGGTTACCATCCTTGAAATTCAGATGTCATTTTCACACAATCACAAATACATTCACAATCTTACAAAGGTGAATATTTATAGTTACGCCTCTTTTCAAATATAAATCAAGTTAAGCTCCATTCCATTTCATATATTGCATTGTGTCGAGATCTACGGTTGCTAAACAACGATTAAGTTTAAAAAAAAGCGCGAATTTACTTAATTTTTTAAAAACTAGATTTTCACTACTCAAAAATGTCTTATTTTAGTTTCAAAAACGCAATAACTAGTAAGTGGTTCTTATTACTCAGTGTACGCTAGTTCTAAAAGAAAAAGACAGAACCAAGTTCGTTTTCAATCTATAGATATGCTTTTATCTTTCCTACGCTTCTGAAGAGTCAAGTTAATTGCCGTAACTTTTTAAATCAGTCCCCACGCATGCTAAAATAAAGTGAACACAGTTGTTACACACAAATATTCGCTAGAACGGATCACGTCCAGCAATTTAAGCGAATACATGAAAGCATACGGACGAAACATTCGGCAGCCATATGGATAATCCTTTCGTACGAAACTAAATAAATTAGCGCATTATTAATGGCTCGTTGCCACAAACAACAGCGTGCAAACCCCACGACCTCCTTCAAACAAGTCCTATATAACTCTCTGGAACGCTAATGATTTGAAGCGCGGGACGAGGCGGAGTTGTTTTGGGAGATCCCGCCCCCTTTAATTAGCTTAAAATGGAGTGCAACTAGCTAACGAGTTGCTTCCCCAGGGGGCGCTGTCGCGCTCCGCGCATGCGCGCTGATGTGTGTAATGAGCGGCAGCATTACCATATTGCGAAGAGACAGGCAGCTCACTTCCGCGGAGTGCTTCTATCGTGAAGGAACAGGGAGTGTTCATAATTGCTCGAAAAAAATATATAGAGAGAGAAAGTTTATCGCGTAATGGAAGGCAGATCAAACTCTGACATGTACCAGATGGAGGACGATAAAGGAATACTACGAACAAATAAAAGCATTTGGATTAATTGTAAGGGAAATTGGTCTCGACTGACATGGCGTCCATGGTGTAATTAGAAACGTATGAAACTAGTTTTTCATGTCCAATTATTGTTATAGGCGAAGCTACGCCAGGGCAACCTTTGTGAAGGATTCTGATCACACCAACGTCGCCGACTCTTCATTGGTATTCAACCACTCGAGTGTAGAGAACAGCTTTCCGTAACATTACAGCCCGATAGGACCCACGGAAACTTAAGATGTCGAAAGCCCGTGAACCGGCTCCTGCGCCTCCGTGTGACGTCATAGCGCCAGAATGACGCTCACTCATCCATTGGGCCCGAGCCCAACGCCGAGGGTCCTTCGACGAGTTCATTGGACACGAGGACAAGCCGAACGATGACGCGGCACTGGTGCCTGCGCTCGATGTCGTAGTGGTGACGTTCAGAATTCCAGCACTCGGGCTTCGATTATTCTCAGGTGGCGGTGGTGGTCCGACAGGCACTGCGTGCTTTTGAAAGGAGCTGTGCCGCCATTATTGTGGTTACAAAAATGTTCTTCGGTCCATCCATGGTATTCGTTTGCGTTTACATCGGGGTTGAAGACACGTCTTCGACGAGCAAAGGCGATGGAGCACAACAGCGTGCCCCACAATATGGGTGTGTACGAAGCCCCAGCTTCTCCTGAGCCGAATCCGGTCAAAGACAGAGTGTGGTAAGGTGGCCGATCGACAACTTTGCGTGGTCGAGTTTGAGGAGTGGACAAACGCGATCCAGAAAATCGTCTTAGAGGTCAGTTGCGTTCCATACTATCAGTAATGTTAGAAATCAACGTTATGCGTCCTTGTCTCCCATTGCAGCAAATGCTTCTTCGCCGTCGCCCGTGATCGCCGAAAATAGGGTCCTTGTAACAGCAAGAACATAAATAGAGGTATGTAATACCAAAATAAATGAGCTCGATTAGCATCTTTCAGATTTCGAGCTCCAACAAATTGACACAACACTGCTCGAAGAATAAATAATTAAATAGCGCTGGCCAGCCAAAATAATCTCAAGTACAAAAACAAAACAAAAAAGCGCCGCAAAAACACATTTTACTGGCGGCCTTAGCTTCGTGCGTTGCTGCTGAGCGTGTGCTGAAGGCGAGCTTCGCCACTTCCATTGCAACGTGCAATCCACTCCATCCATACTGCCGGCCATGGGAACCACCAAGTGTGAGCGTGTTCTGAGCATGTCGAGTGAACAGCACCCTCAAATATGGCGTCCAGTGAATACCTTCTACCACCATTTTAGGACGACAGAAGACGCGAAGTGCTGGAGGCATTTCGCATGCACAGCGGGAGAGAAAACCCCTTATAGGTTTCCAGAAATAACTTTTTTGGGTGCTAAAATGACGTTTTAGGGTGCAAAATATGAACAAGCAGAAGAAACCCTAAGAGTTCTTTTACGACCCGATGTGTTTTTAGAGTGTGGGGTGGAAGATGCACGTGTTTATGTGTGCGTTGCGTCTCTTCTTGTTTTCTAAAAGTAAAAGACAAGAAGTTGCATGTCAGCGCTGGTCCTCCCGTGCATGTTCCGCTTTTGTCCTGCCTCTTACGCTGTTTTTGTTCACCACGTATAACCGCCTATAAGGTCCGCGAACAAAAGGGTTTTGAGCGCCGACCTGCCAGATGCGTCGATGATCTCGTTCGATGCACCTCGCTGTTGCGTGCACGTTTCCCTTTCAGAAAACACACACACGCACGGAATAAAACGTTCCATCAAATCACGCTCCAAAACATAACAACGCATAAAAACACATAAAAACAAACTGAGCACGCGACACGAATGCAGGTACGGCATCATCGGCGACAAATCCTAAATGATGACCGTCGGCCACGCGAGCAAGTGTATTTCAGAGGTAGGGCCGGAGCAGCGGAAACGCTACTTGCCCCCTTTTCCCCACGCGAGGTTCATAAATCTTCGTTGGTTCGTTTCGGGGCAGCGCGGAGCAGAGGCTACATATCCGGCCAAGTTATATACCTTGGCTGGATTTGCCCGAAACGCCGTGACTCAGGACTTCAAAAACAGAGGACAAACGACAATAAATAAAACAGAAAAAAAATAGAGCGATACAGGTTACAAGACGACGCTTCGTCTAAAGCCCCGTATCCAGAAAGGAGCGATGTAAACAAGATGAAGCAAAAAGACGGGTTTGACTATTCAAACCTTTAAAATAAAAACAACAAAAAAAAACAGTTTTTTGTGTGGTTTTTTTTTCTTAGGACGTTAGCCACTATTCGCGAAGTTTCACAGTATATTCCGTGTGTCTCTCCTGTATGCACGTTGTGGCCCGCTATACTTAGGGGAAAGTATTTACGCTATACTCAGCGGGGAATCACCACGTCGTGACATTGTCACGTCGCAGTGTGACGTGGCGTACCCTGTCACGTGACGTCACAATATTCCCGCTACATTTAGCGGGGATTTAGTGTCACGTGACGTCATGGTGCCGCGTGACGTAACAGTGTCCGGTGACGTCACGGCGTCGCGTGACGTCAGTGTGTCGCATGAATACCGTCCGTTAAATTAGTCATGACGTTGTATACGCTACATTTAAACACGGCAGTGTAACTGCACGCGTGCACCAGTGTGCAATGTCTCGGTAAAGACACACAAAAAAAGAAACGTTTTTTAAAAATAATTTATTGTAATATAACGGGGAAACGCGCACTTCGTTCAAGCGCCCACTATTAACGTGTTCCAAACTTGGGAATTTTGGAAATTTATAAGCTAAGCGCCCGATTTGTCCGGACAAGTACCTGTGTCTAGATTACCACAGCTTCCAGTGAAAGTGGGTGGGCTCTCGCCCAGTATATTACGGTATTCCAATAATAGCGAGTTTTAGTATACCATGTTTCCCCTCCGCTAACCTTCCGCTACGAAAAAACCGCCACTGCGCCTGCGTGCCGATCGCCTTGGCTGTAGAGTTCCGGGTAGCGAAGGGGCTTAGCGGAGAGGGAAACGCGGTCTACTAAAACTCGCTAATAGGGAGTTTTCGTAGATCGTTTCCGCTGTCCCGCAACGCTCTCCGCAACCCGCTACGAGATCCGGGTTTCTACAGCCAAGGCCATTGGCGCGCAGGCGCGATAGCGGCTTCTTCGTTGCGGAGGGGCTTAGCGGAGCTTAGCGGAGGGGAGAACGCGGTCTACGAAAACTCCCTAATCTCTCTCTGCGCGCTACCGTTTTTGCCCACTCAACTGTGGAACGCATTTTGAGCATGCGCAATAGCTCTCCCTGCACAAAAAGCAAACGTAGCGCACGCCTTCACAGCCCCATGAGTGGGTATTTTCCAGTGTTAAACAAAATACTCGACAAAAGTATTTAAGATAAGTTACTAAATACCTGCTTCATAAAGTATTTAAAATACCACTCAAGTTACTTTCACTGTAAAGTATCTTGAGTAGAGTGCAAACACTTAGAAATGTAATTCAATTACTTTGGAAGATACTTCCGCATTGCCTAATTTGTATCGAAGTCAGTGACAACGACAATTATACAGCTGCAGAAATGTGGTTTACTAGAATGGTTTATTAGCACACAACAACAAAAAACGACAAAAACAAAAGCACCCTAGGGTTATTTTATGCAGTCCAACTATAAGGACCACGTTATTGACACGAATGACAAATGATGAGGCGGCGAATAACTGAAAAAACTAAACGTTTAATGAGGCGAACTTGTGCCCAAAACAAAATAGAGAACGATTAGCGTCGCAGGCGTCGATGTCGGCGAAACAACAGGATCGAGCGCTGGGACGAGACTGACTCCGGACCGCCACGCGGAGCACCTTTTGTACACGCGTGGGTTTCTGGAACATTGGGCGTAGAACGCTCGGCGCGTAGAACATTCATAACTCGATCAGACGACAAGGTTCTCGAACTTACGCGAATGTAAAGGTGAAAGAGTAAATAAAAGAGGAGTCCGCTCCCTGGAAACGCACCCGGAGCCTCAGCGCGAAAACCAAGCGCGGCAACTATTCGGCCACGCGCTCGCTCGGCAACGCGCGTGGCAATGTCACTGATACCTGTTAGAAAACATTTCTGGGATAAAAAGAAAGGGGTCGCTTTAGCTATTCGGGAGGAGATCAGACCGTGGCGCCCCAAGCGGTTAACTTGAGAACTACACGGATGGAGTTCGTGTTCTCCGGTGAGGGGGAGAAGGGGCTCTTTAGTCACCACTCCTGCCTGCATAAACAATGCGGCATGTACGGTGCCCAGCTCAGCACTAAAGCGGAAGTGGGTCAAGCTCGCATTCTCTGACCACTGCTTTTGGAGAGATCCGGCACTTAATGTCACTTCGCTTATTGCTAGTATTTTTAAATTACACTGTGCCCCGCGCTCTACTGAAGAAGATGACATGAACATGCCCACAAGGCCTCTGGGCATGTGCACAGGCCTTGTGTAGGGTAAACACCAAGGTGTGGTGACAACAAACGGGTCAGAGCGCCTCGCCAATAGTGACATCGCTGAATATCACGTCCTGCGGCACATCTTAGACGCATCGTTTAACTACAATCCATATTCGCTATATGGGGAGGTCACTATAAGCGAACTTGGGATACGGATAGGAGTGAATGGATAACAAAGAGAACCCACATAATAGCCGCGGCAGTGTTCGCACCTTCTTTAAGTAGGTTGCGTTCAGAAAGACACTCAACATTGGGGGATGCTTTGTTCGCATTTTGAGGGGTCATCCGAGCTCAGTTCGTTTCCGTTCCTGTTCTCTGCTTGATCAATGCTCGCTTACAGACGGTGTTCGCGAGAGCAAAAAGTGACGGACTGACGACAAAACAAAATAAGGAAAGAAAAGAAAATTTTGACGTTTTGCCTTAGCGGCGTTAAATACACAACCAAAACAAAAATGTCTTTTTTGTGTGTGTGTGTGTGTGTCCAACTTCTCATTTTATTCTATTTGGTTATTTTCTTGACACCCAACTCTGCATTGTTGTCGTAGGTCGTTTCCCGGTCTGCCATGCGCCTATGTGGCAATCTTTACTTTCGTAAGACAACACATTTTTGTTTGAGGATTTTTTCGGGGAAACTTTATGGAAACAAAAAGGCGCCTTTGGGAACGCGAGGGGAAGACCTTCATTGCACACATTTTGCGCTAAAATATGAGTCACAATCAGCAAAAAAGCGATGCTTTCACGAGCTCAATCAAAGGCACCGTAACTAATCGGAGCTAGTAACATGATTTAGTTGCTCAAAAGAATGTTCACGTTTGCTCGTGCCACGCCCACACCACTTCATACCAAAAAACTTAGAAAATGGCGGAATGACAAAAATGTAGTTGAGTATAATGAGTACAAGATACTCAGAAATGTAATTAACATAGAGTATCAAATACTCCCGATCAAAAGTATTTGCAAGGTACCAAGATACTTCAAAAAGTATTTGAAATACAGTATCTTGAGTAGAGTATTTGAGATAGGCACAAGTATGGCTACTATTTTCCCTCGACCGATAACCCCCATGTATAAAGGAGTTGCAGTTTGACGTGGACCCAAGTCGAAGGCACGCAGGAAGGTATATGCACTCTCCTAAAGCCCCGTGTGGTGGTGGGAGTTGTCTTCCTTTCGATACCTGCGTTTCCCCAGGTTATTATGAGCTAGAAGCGGGAATTATTTCAAAATTTGATGACTGAAAAAGTCCGAGTTGGTCGGGCTAGTATTCGGCACGGGTGCTACTTGAGCGAGCCGTGTTGGAGCGTAAATGAAGCACTGGGGAAAACGACCGTGTACTAAGGCAGGGAAATGTAACCACCTTCGTGTAATTGCTTGTGCCTTGGAGATAGCGCGTGCGCAGAAAGGAGATTACTGTCCGGTCTGCAGTGTTTTCACTGCGAGACACCAGAAAGGAAATGAAAGGATACACGTGAAATAGTTGGATAAATCTGCTGCGCCTATAGTACTTATTATTTTTCCCGTCGTACGCTAAAATGACGCTGGTAATAAAAATATAGGTATGTTTTGTTTTTCAGAGCGCAAAACCGATAGCTGATGTCAACCTCGAGTCGTTACTCAACCTAATAGCTTAGCTGTTTAAGCCAGCTTGAGAATGAAGTAACGAGCCAGTTTTCGGCAGCTGATTGGAAGACCGTTTCGAAGGCGGTTTCGAAGAAACCTTGACGCTGTGCCGCGTTCGTAAACGTCATTGGTTCAGCCGGGGTTGTAGCCTTCGCTTCGGTCCATGCCAAGATTGAAAACGAAGTGCGGCCGTTCCGAGTTCAGCATCACAAATTCAACATCCGTGCGTGCGTGCCCAGAGAAACACATCCGCGCGAGAAAAACGGAAACCTAATAGACTCAATGAAAAAGAGAAATAGAGAGCGAGAGAGAGAGCAGAACGCAGGAAGATGAAGGGTGAGGAAGAGGGGAGGGAGGGCTGTCACGCTGATAAATGTTTCCCGCTCGGCCAAGCGGTGGCAGCACCGTTACATCAAATACTTAAAGAGGCTTTCCCCTTCACCCTGGCAGGTGTACAAGGCGTCACGTGGCGGCAAAACTTAAATATTTCAGGAGTTCAGCGATCGAGTGCTCGGGAAGGCTTCTCCTTCTGATATTACGTCCATGAAATTTGTTCTTCTTAACGTTCCTTTTTATTTTTTTAATCTGAGCACGCGTTGAAACGTTATCGAAGCTAGTAGTTACTGACACTTTAAGACATGCAAGGCGTTGCCTATTATAATCAAAGTTCGTGTTTCGCGATTCGTTCTTCGGCGCTCCTGTCTGCTGTAACTGTAACCTCAATCTCATTGGTTTTGGAACGACCCGCGTTTCTTAAGTTCGCCGACAATTTAAGAAACGCCCTGCGCTTCTCAAGTATGGCGGTGAGTATAGCAGTGTTGTCGGAAAGTAGTGGCGGTAACAGGCTAAGAACGACTAAAACTCTATGAAATGTTACGGAGTAGCCGGTGTTCTTTCTATACGACAGCAAATCTCTCAAAGACACATCTATTATATCTCTCTCCTCTTGATAAAATAGAACGGATAATGTTTATGGTTTCGCCACGCTGAAATAACGACCATTCGATCAATGGAGCCCATCTACACAGACATAGTAAAGATGCTAGAGGTCAGCAAAATCCGAACATTAAAAAACACGCACACACACGCACAAAATGTAGTTGGAAACAGTATTACAAAATCAAAAGAAAGGAACTTAGACTGATCGTAGAGTCGTATTTTCTAGGCACGTTATATTTTCTATTAAGTGCTTCAATAGTGAGAATACGACTAAGATAATTAACAATGAATACATACATATTCGATTCCTTTGCTAGTTAGAATTTTACCGCTACGCTAAAAGTACACTGGAGCCCACAGATTTCATCTTGGACATAAAATACAAACACAATAGCAAATGTATCGCGCGCCGCGCTCGATAAACAAAGTACACAAAGTGTTTGGGTCGTATTTGTCAGTATGGTTGGTTGAACATTAATATGATATGAAACAGCTATAGCTTCAGCAACAAACAGCGAAACAAAACTGCCAACATCCCCCGCCCAAAACTGCCGACATCCTTCCGCATCTCAATGCTCGTTTTCCTAACGACCATTATTAGGAGCAACAAAAAGTTGTACGCAACATCAGTTGCTTCGAACCCTGCAAGCGTGCGTGGCTGCAACATTAATTGCTTATATCGGACAACTCCGACGCGTTCCTACAACACACACATTAAGGAATCCTGTTATTTTGCAACCTGCGCCTCCGCCGCGCGGACACAGCGGGGAAAAGCATTCATTAATGAGGATTAGATATTCACGCATCATTAGCAGGCAAATGAAGTGGAAAACTGCGAAAGTTGCTCCCGGCGAATAGGGCCGCCTATAATATTATCCACAATCGCCATTAAAGTTTTACTAGCGACGGCGAAGGTCTCGCTATGTTATTCTCGTAGATGCGTTTGCAAGTACTAGCTCGGTCATTGCTTTAAAAACTCGCAATAGAGTACCATAACTTTATTTTCCAATCAATTGATTTATTATTTGTTCCTTCCCTTGTAAAATATATATAATATGTGAATGTGCCCAATAAACTCACGAGAACATACAAGAACATATAAGAACTTACATAAACTTGATATATAATATTTAAGTTCTGAGGTGTTTATTGGACAAATATTTTTTTTTCTTTTTCAATCGGGTTATTCATATTTTCCATCCGCGCGTTAACGAAAAGAGAGCCTCATTCTCGTTCTCGCTAAAAAAATAAATTAACTTTGAAGTTTAAAAATATATGTAACATGCATACCATTTTCTTTTAAGGAGCAAGCAATAAAAGCAGTCAAAGTGTAAATTTACTCCACTCAGCAAAAAAAAAAAAAAAGGCACATTCGTAACAATGATAATCCACGGAGAAGTGGACCAAGGGGGACAAAGGACAAACACAAATCTCCAAACACAGGTAGGTCGCTGGTGTGCGACTGAAAAAATCCGCCTGGTCCTGGTGTCAAACCAGGGACCCCTCCATCTCCAGTGGAGAGCTCTAACAATTGAGCTAATCAGGAGTTAACGTCAGTAGAGCAAACGGGTTTTAACAACTGCCACCAGTCTAACACCAACAAGGGCGGACTGCCTGTATTTTAAGGTTATGATGATAATCATAACCTTATCATCGTTTTTCTTGTTCAGCTCGCTTGCATCTTTGCATTAACTGCATTATCATCACTCGCACTTTTTTTAGCGCATCAAAGGCAAGTCAGGTTGGGGGAGAGGTGTAGATAGCTAATGAAGAACCCGATGGTGTGCCGAAAGTTCTAAAGTAAGCCACCCGAGTTTATTTTTAGAAACATGCTATTGTGCCGCACAGCTGTGCCCAATAAACAAACAATTGAGAAATATCAAGTTTAGTTATCATTAGCCGTCTCGCACTGACCCATTAAAGAGCTTATCAAGAGTTGGTATTAGAGAGAGCTGAACTAATTAGAGACAGCTCAACTAAAAACTCACCTAAAATAAGCTCAGCCGACCCCAAATAAGCGGCGAGCCCACTTTGGGCGAAAAATGTGATATTTTCCCTCACAGCTTGTCCAGAGAATGGGGCCAAGTCATGGCGGAGACTGTTTCATTCTCGAGCCTGGTGTCCGACGGCTTATGCTGCCATGGCTGAACTGTCCTGTCCCTTTCCAGATGCCTCGTGTCCCATGCCTTGCCCCGCGACCTGCGACCGCCCTCCGCCCTCCCCCCCCCCCCCCTTTTTTTTTTCTTAAATTTATCTACGAGTTCAAAACTTTACAGTACCAAAACAACGTGCGGCTAATACACTACGATAGAGGCGACAGAGAAAGACAAGACTTCATCCTTGAAATACCCAACCGTTATCCAAACAGATGAGTCCTTTCACAATTTCCTGCGAGATAATATCACTCATATCAGGCATAAAAGAAAACAAACTTAAAACAAACCGCTCGAGCCAAAACCAAGGGTCAGGACCAACAGCAAGCCAACAGGAGCAACTTTAGCAGACGCTCACCTTCAATCTGGCAACAACACCGCGAGAGGAACGAACAGGAGCCCCCTTTGAGTTCCGGTCAGAGCTTCTCAACTTCCGGTCGGCTTCGGCGACTTCCGTTTCCGGTCTGGCAGCCCCCTCCAGGAACCAGTAATCCGCCTGCCCACCACTAGGCCACATGGAGGAACTCGCGTTCCAGCGATCATCGGCGCTCAGGGTTGTCAGACTGCGTTGCAGAGGACGCCGTCGCCAGAAGGTCAGAAGTGGACGTCTCGCGCGGGCGCAGTCGACGTCTGGCCGTCGACGGTGACGTTTTGGCAACATCTGGACCACGAACACGGTCCATTACTTCAGACGACAACTCCGGGGAACAAGGATGGCACGCCTGAGACAGCTACAGAGCCCTCTTTGTCAGAAAGGCTGCTGAAGTCCTTCTGGATAACGAAGAGGACCTTGTGGCCTACTAGCTCGATGAAGTAGTATCAGTATCTCGAAGAGGAGCACGATTCATCACTTTAGACAACAACTCTGCCGAACAGAAGCGGCTGCGTACGAACAGTTGCAGTGCTTACAATGTCCTCCTTGATAACAGAGCGGTCTTCAGTACCTGCCAGAGCTGAACAAAGTAGTGGCACCGTCTGTAGAACTTTCACTTTCGACGAACCACACCGATGGACAGAGACGAGATTCGATTGCAGCTCCTTCTCTTCGGTGGTAGTAAGATAGCACGTCGTGGTGACTAAGCGGTCCTTCTTGTCCACTAGAACTTGCTGACGTTGGGGGTTTATCGGGAAAGTTATCACAGTCCAGTCCCCGAGACAACTAGGATAGCTTATCTTATCTCATCAGTGCTCTCTTCTCGCAGGAACTGAAGCGAATTCTCCTCGAGGACAAACGAGACTGTTCTTCCGTTTCCCCGACAGCGCAGTCGCCCAAATCGTCCGGAGACCTACCGCGGTCCATCACACCGAAAGACAACTCGGGCCGGTTTGAGCGAGTCTCCCCACCAGCGGCGATCACAGCACCCTCTTTTTTCGGGGGAGATTGAGCAAACCCGAGCGCGGTCTTCTGAACGAAGCGGGAGCTCCCTGTTCCCTCACTAGGGTCTTCTTCCTCCGACAACTGCGTCGGCTCGCGGCGGTGGGTGACTCATGGGGCATCAGAAAAGTCACGTTCGATGAAAGAGGAGACAGAAGGGAAAGAGCCCGCAACTACGTAGAAATGTGGACGCGCGGTTTCACAACAGGCGCGAGGGCAGGGGGAAATCCCTGCGGAAGGTCCAGACCATGCGAAACAAAGCAAACGAGGAGGTAAATGAAGTGGGTCGACGCGGGGGCAATGAACCTCCCGTAAACGTGCACCTGACTGCGCCCTTTCAAATAAGCGGGTTTATTGTTTGAGTAGACAGATCAATTTTGTTTGGTGTTTCAATCGCAGTGCACTACGCGCGAAGCCGATCAAAACTGATGGCAGTGTTGATCTTACGCAGAATATTAAAATAATTCGCACAGCGATTATTTGTGTCGGCATGTCTTGCTACCTCACTTTCTTTTAAAGTTCAGATTATCGAGGTTATTTTATTGTTAAAACGTAGGTCGTAAAATGACAAGAAAAAAATTCGTAAGGCGATATGTAAACAGGTATAACGGCAGGTAGAAGAAGTATAAGTGACATCATTCATCGGTTAGTTCAATAATCTCGATTCTGAAGCATAGCATGGTACTTATAGTGACAATGTTGAAAAAAAAAACTGACGGTATGACAATGCAATATAAAGTTCACCCCAAAGCGAGAATCTCACTCATATGCAAGAAATGAAGCATATTCTATACCAGCGGAATTTATAATCCTACATAGTTATATCTCTGATGCTCTATACACAAAGTGAGAACCTCGAAATTCTATTTAGATAAATGTACTTTAGACAGAAAATTTAAAATCAAACTAAACCTCCGAAGGTATCTACAACGGTAGGCGAAACGGCACCACATTCTTAGGTCATTAATGTCGCAAGTAAATTATGGGGGAAGTTCGTAACATTAAAACAAAACAAGGAAACCTAAAGTGTCAGCGAAAAAAAATATCAACATCGGTAGAGCGAATGGAATCGATAGTCTCCAATGAACGCGCGATAGAAGCACCGAAAACATGACGTCAACAACACCATAATGTCAGTTACGAAATTCCGAACTGGAGCAAGTCTCGCGCAAGTCCCGTTCGCCACGCAAAGACACGGGAGTCCAAGCAAGCTTTCCCCAGCTCTAATAAAGGGAACCCCCGCGGGGGAACACAACCGGGGACCATGGGCGGTGAATCAATGAACAATGACGTCACACCATAAACACAAGCCAGCAAGCCAATAGAGGCTTCAGCTGCTTAAAAACTCGATTACAGACGGGGAAAAAAAAGACACGCAGCAACGACAGCGGCATTATGTCGAAACCTTATTGCATCATGATCTCGCAATTTTTATGGATTCATGACCACTACCTTGAAATGAAACACGCATATCTGCGCACACAGGTTCCGTCAAACGCGCATCTTTGTGCAGAAGTATGCGATATCCTAACGGGTACTAATTCTTTTTATCGCAACTTTAGCACATTTATATGAGGGTTGTCAGCTCGGTGAAAAAATACCCGAGACTTTATTATCACTCTTCAGCCAATAAGGTTTAAGGAATTAGCCGATAAAAACAACGAGGAACCAATATCACTAAGCAAGAAGAGTGACAACACAAGCTGTCAGCCATTATAAGTGAAAACGCAAACGCATAAACGTCCACTACGTAACTTCCGTTTCGGGGTTACTCTTGTGAGCTAATTAGTTAGTTAGTTAATTAGTAAGTTCTATTAGTGTTGCCTTTGAGGGGAGTCTACAAAAACGCAGAAAGAAGACAAGAAAAAAACTTACGAGCATAATTTATGAAAGCAGACGAAAAAGATTTGAGAATATCAATCCAAGCACCCAGTGAAGAAGATGCGCAAAAATGTTGATAAAAGTATTGTACCAGTTTTCCGGACTCGATATTTAGTAAAAAAAAATTGTAATCAATTAATGACATGAATTATAATGGGTGTATTAGGTTGACTAGAGTTCCTAAGAGTTTAAGAAGCCCAGAGCGTTGCTTATTATGTTTAATTTTCTTGCCGTCTTGGTTGCTTCGGTGCTTTCATCAGCTAATGCCGCACAGTCATTGGCTGCGGAGCGCGAATAAGCTGCCCGGGACGCGGCACGCAATGCGTTTCTTAAATTGTCGGTGGCTATGCGGAGAGCAAGTCGTCCGCTTCTTGCGCAGGAGTTACGGCGACGTCAGAACGACACCGAGTTCTGATATTTAAAACATAAAGCGACATCGAGAAGAGAAAAACATTACCACTATGGTAAACTAAGGCATCTTTTGTTGTTTTTAGGCTTGGCACCGGGATTCAAATTCTCTTATTGCTCGTCCGAGAAACGAACCGAAATAATTAGTTGTTATATCGAAGAACATATTGTACGAAAAATTGCTTCTGGCGTTGGAAAAAAAGTTGGAGGTAATAGCAATTCAAAACACCAGGGGAACACATTTGTAACATATCGTGTGCTCCTTTTCGTACACCTACCACGTTTCATAGCATTTTTTTTGCCACAGGTACAGGACAGCATGTGCTACTATCGCAGAAGATCTACAAAAAACCATAATAAATAACTTTCATTTTCTTTACCTTAAAAAATAAAAAAACGATTGTTCACAATTTCGGTTTTACACCCTCAATGTTTAACTTTTTTAAAATAATGTCTCTTATGCTTTTATTGTTTACATACTGTGGCGTATTGCTACGGGTGGTTTGGTGTTCAATCAAAGTCAGTCAATACTCGTTTATTCGTGCGCATTATTCACGTACGGCATCTAACGATATATCGGTTTGTAAATGTTTCTATCATTTCGGTTGTTTGACGTAGTAATTCCGATGTAAAATTAATGTTTCTGCTATAATACGTCGACGCTGCAGGGTTTTCCGTAAATTTGACTGAAAATAAACTCCATACATAAGCTCATGCAGCTCGCGCGTGGGATCGCGACAATTCTGCTTTTCACGTTTTGAATAGCAAAAGCTCACCCTTAGGATGTATCACATACTTTCACAAATTTAAACAAAAATCTATTTCTACAATAGGGATAACAATTCCGCGAACTCTTCGGTTGATAACAAGAAGTTTGGTGATATTTCGTAGACTTCACCGCAGAACAACGATATCAGTCGTGAAATTACAAAAGATGCGACTCCTTTCTAATTACGCCAAGTCATACAACTCTTGGGGGATTAAGACGGGAATGAAAGATGAGAGGCGATAGTTGTAAACGAACAGCGTTCTTTCCCGATCAAACAATCAATCCATCATGCAGTGACATTTTGACCAACACTGGCTGTTCAAGTCACACGTTTTCCCTAAGCGCGTTCGCCGAGTACATTGGGGTTCGTTGTATATTTGGTTAAAATATGGAATCTGGATGAATAGGAAGATATTTGGAGGAAACTGTGAGAGAAAGAAACCTTTACAAAATAATTTAAGGTACTAAATTAGGCGTGAAAGCAATATCCGACCCTTTTCTTTTTAAATAAAACGAAGTTAATCCTTTGAGCCTAATGTCTCCATGCTCGTCGCTCTCAGACTTCCAGTGGAAAAGTGCGATGCGTTGTTGGCGACGACCTGCACTGTACAGTGCAATCCACTTATAACAATGATGAGAAAACCCCAAAAATTCAATTGTTACAACCGATTATCGTTGTATGTTGTCTAGAAACTGATTGTTTCTAGTCTAGAGACTCTAGAAACTGATCGTTATAAGCAGTACATTGTTATATGTGGTATCGTTATAAGTAGATTGCACTAGCTGTATTTACTGGTATAGTGGAAAGGTGACGCAAACGCCACCCTGTTTACGAACAATCTTTCTTCCCTAAATGTGCCTTGAGACGCCCGTATAACGAAGTTCAAGAAGAAACAGAAAAAAAAGGGATGGGAGCAGAGAGAAGTTTCTTTCTTCAAAGCTTGAAAGGAGCCGCGGGACACAAAAATAGGGAAAGGGCGAAGCAAGAGGCAGGGAAAAGGCAAATAATATAAGGAAAGCACAAAGCCGAAATAGGAAAAGAGAAAGGAAAATAGGGAAGTGGGGAGAGGGGAAGAGACGAAACCACGTGACGGTCTGATTCGCGGAGCATCCTGGGAGAGACTCCGCCAAAGGATGCAGAAAGGTCACGAGGCGGGCGGATGAGTCATCCCGAGTCTCGAGATCGATACGGGACGCGACGAGAACAGGGAGCAGCGGGGGCTCACGGCGCGCATGCGCGGGGAAAGGCCAGCGAGCTGCGGCGTTGATGATGATGATGGTGATGATGGTGCGCGTGTTTTTGCTCCGGCGGCGTTGAATAGGGGGTCCACAATGACACGCCGCCGGCGCGCGAACACATACAGGGTCTCCTCTGTGTGTGTGCGCGTGTGTGTATGTATGTAAGCGCGCCCGGTAGGAGAGATTGCGCGCGTTGGCGTGGGCACTCACCTCAAGGTGGGGGTGGCGGTACAAAGGGCGTCCAAACCCCCCTCTTCCCAAGGAATAATAGTGGACCGGACGGTCTACTATTATTTCTTATATATATTAACGACCTACCTACGCGCATCTCTTCAATTATCTTGTCGACTGACGACTGTGTTAATAATGGAAAAATAAAAATAAAATTAATAACGTTTCCGACATCTCCACCCTTCAAACTGATATCGATAACGTAACACACTGGTGCACAAAACGGCTTATGGAACTTAACATTTCTAAATGTAGGTCTATGAGAGTGTCTCGTCAAAGTAACGCTTGTCCCTCTTACTACATTAACCATTCCACCCTCCTTTCGGTTTTCATCAATAAATACCTCGGTGTTCATATCGTCAATAACCTTTCCTGGTATGCCCATGTCGAATACGTCACTAGCAACGCTAATCGCTTACTAGGTCATCTCAAAAGAAAGTTTTCGCTCCCTCGTGTTTCTTTAGAGCTACTTCTGTATAAAACCCTAATCGGTACTAAACTTGAATATGGAGCCTCCATCTGGGACCCTGGACTCACCCTTGCATCTGCTTTTGAGTCAGTTCAAACTCGTTCTGCTCGTTATTATTCTTTCAAACTGTCACCGCACAGCCAGTGTCACCTCTATGAAAGCATCTCTCTCATTGTCTAGCCTATCTTCTCGCTGAAAAATATATCGTTTATGTTTATTTCACAAGATATGTAACTATAATTCCAGGCACTTCGTAAAACTTTATCTTTAGAACCATCTTACATATCATCGCGCATAAATCACCAACTAAAAGTGGGTATCCCCCATGATAGCAACTCAATTTCAATTATTTTCTTCCCAAGATATCGATTGATTGGAATCGCCTTCCCGAATCAATAGTCTCAATACCTGACGAGGCTGATTTTAAAATTAATATTAAATTTATTTTTTTAAATAATGTTTGTTAGCGAACTTTGTACTTCTTTTTTAATGTATTGACATAGTTCATGTCTTGTTGACTGATATGTAATGTATTGTTGACTCGTTAGCGTTGTATTGTTGTATCTTTGAATAACTTACCCACTCCTCTCTGTAATGCCTTCGGGCCCTGAGAGTAAATATTATACCGAAATAAAATAAAATTTGAAAATTTTCAGGCAAACAATACGGGAAAGGAGGAACGTAATTCCCTCGACCCCAAAGTCTACATTGCCCCCTCCCCCCCCCCATTCCTCCTCCCAATCTACAGAGTAGTATTTCCGACGCCTCTGTATGACAGAATCAGAGTCCTCACAAACAAATACCCTAAAAAACCGGAGCGTATACTTCGACGCAAAACCCATGGACGAGCCATTGCTTCAACTTACGGAGGGATCCATGACTAGGCGTTCAGACGGAAAAGACTGTTGTGTTCACCTCTAAACATTTTTTTTTCAGCCTCGTGATTGGCCGAGCGCCCTTCGAACATTGCAGCGATTGGCTGCCTCAAGTACTTTGCGGGAAAGCAGGCGCAACGGCTTTCTTAGGGTGTAGCAGGATGAATTCGGCTTGTCTGCTTTGTTGACGCAGCAAGACTTACCCTATTGAGAAAAAAACCAGTATGTACAACTTGCGTAATAAACACAGGAAGACGTATAAATTATATAAGGCGCATTTGATCTTATACGTACTCGGATGGCCCCTGAACACATTCACATATATGTATTTTGTTTTCACTAAGGATGCACTAACGAATCACGGACTAGTCCGTCTTCAACGACCCTTTTACACCGTTTCACACGCGCGCGCCATCGCGCTTAGTTACCACGTTGTTACAGACACACACACACGCGCGCGAAAGACGCCAATAAACAGGTACGTAAGCGCGCCTTCCGCAAGCCTTCGGTCGGGCAGTTCGCTCGCCGGCGGTGATCAAATGGGGGCAAGTGGTTCAGCAGGTTCGGGGTTCGGGCGGAATTGCTCGATCGCGCGGGGCTGATGGGGGAAAGTCGGTCGAGGTTCTTGCACTGATTCGATGGATGGGATGGATCTCCGCGGCGACGCCGAGCACCTGCATGCCCCCAAGAGCGATGTTTTCGCGCTTCGTGTTGTGCGCCTTGTGGTCTCTGACTCGCGGTTAACGAGGCCCATAAAGTTCGAGGGTGAGGTCGGCGACAGTACGTTGCAGTCGACGACAACTTAAAGAACGTGTTGCGTGGCGAGACTGGAGCATCTAATTCTCGCCCCGTTATCCCGTGAGACTGTAGAATCCGCCAATAAGGACGGCGAGGGACAAATCACGAGCCAGAAAGTGTGGATGTGATGAGCCACACATTGCGTTTCTTAGATCATCGGTGACTATCGACGATTTTCATCGCGTGTTTTCGAATCTACTTTCACGGCTTCGTCTTTAGATCGCCAGACGCTCTGAATACCCGACTCGGTCTAGAAGGACGGTGAGCTAACCTGCCGCCGCAGCTTTCTGTTTTAACCGCAACGTGCCTTCGATTTTTCTGAAGTCGCGCCATACTAAATACAGATATCCCAAAAAGTTTCCTAAACATCTCACTCGTAACTCGTAGAAGACAACTCGTATGCATCAGAGGTCACTCTTCGCAAAAACGTAATGAGGGCGTTATTTACTCAGTAAAAGGTAACGAATTACAAGCAACGCGTTACATAGAAGCCCGTGGTTGCGATACGGGAGAGTCAATAATAATGACATTTTCATTTGGAGGACGGCGGAAGCGTCCTTATATGTCGCTCCCAACTCTCCCATTCCGATGTTCCAATTCACCCAAAAAGGAACGAGGTATACGACAAAGGTCCCTTATATTACAAACAAAATAAGAAACACGAATATTTGCAGTTATAATCACAGACAAAATGAAAATAGCAGGACGCCCCTTTCGAAGGGTCGGTTGCGCGTGCACGCTCGAGGGTCACAAGACGCCAAACTGTTATCCAAGCATAGCCTCCTCTATACTCACAAAGCCTGGCAGTTCGACGACGGAGCCATAGAGTGCCCGGTCGCAGATTTGGAGGATCTGGTAGCACAGGGCATCAAAGAGCCATTTCTCGGGGAACCTGGACGTCAGCACACAGCTTTTGCAGCGGCGAGGACCCGAAACACACTTATTCGCTCGGAAGAAGTGTGTTTCGGCGTCTCGCCGCAGCGGGGCGCCAGTCACGTGGCTCTCCTCTCATCCGTTGTCTGCCGCTCCACCTTTTCCATTTCGGCGGCTGCTTCTCGTGGCGATCTGCCAGGCTTTGACAGTATATAGGAGGCTATGATCGAAGGTAGCAAGCTCGCGCTAGAGGCGGTACAACTGGACCACCTCCCAGCCGTTCTCATTCTTTCAGTGACCATGACTTCGCTAACACTTCGACGTTTCGTAAGCTTCAAGCGCGCACGCACAGCCAAAGCACAGCGGAAGGCAACGAGCGCGCGTGCTGGCATTCTAATGAGACGCCTAGCCGTTCTTACCCTTTCACTTGCCGTTCTCACCCTCCCACTGGCAGATCAAATCCTGGTACGAAACTTGGAGGAAGTAACACACTACCTGCAACAGGATACGTTGACAGTCCCGTTTTGGGATCTCCTTAGATGTGGAAGATCTGTTTTATTTTCTCCCACATACCAAATTGCTTGCAGCGGTAGGTGAACGTATTGAGGCCAATGGTTGCAGTTCTTTTTAAAACCAGTGTGGAATTCTCGTCGAGTTCTTCCTCGAACTTTTGAGGTTCTACCTCCCCGCCACCCATTGTCGCACTTGACGGCAAGTCTTATTTACAAAAGAAGGGAATCTGTCTTAGATCGTGCGTCGCGCCAGCCCTAAGTAATATCTTCCCTTTCGCAATGTCATCGGGCGATAGCTAATACAATTTTCCCCGGCCAAGTATCCCGTATTTTTCGATATGTGGATGATTACTAGGTTCTCGTTCAACAACGTCCGGGAGACAATAAAGCCCAAGTAATCAACAGTGATTCATCGATGAGGGCCAGGGTCAGAGGTTCAACTATGAGTCGCCGGCAAACTCCATCTACAATTTCTATATCTCTAAGACTGGAGTCTTCTAACAGCCACACATGCTTGATGTAATCCCCCGATCTAAGAAAGGCCCTTTACAGTATTATTCGGCCCATTCTGAGGATATCAAGAGAGAAATCGTGAAAAGCTGCCTGAATAACACCCTTATGAGATCATGTGTCCACAAAGAGGCGGAAAGTTTTATTTCTCAAGTGGAAAGCCATAATGCTTCCGGTTAGCCGAGTTCGATCTTATGTGTCGTCGCCGAGTGTTTGATTACCTCGAGTAGACCACGAGACAGCAACAAAGCCACGAATCGTCGCCTGGTTGCTCTGGAATACATTCATCGTTTATCCCGTAACTTAAAGAAAACAGCTTCCAAACATGAAGACCAGGTTATGCTTTCAGCACCGGATAAACTGAAGAGGCTATGCACGAAGATCAATAACCACCAGGTACAGCAGGCAGGATGTGGTGTGCAGTATTAAAAAAAAAACGTCGACTGACAATGTGGTGTGATATACGAGATTCCGTTCGCTTGCCAAAACGTGTCTGTGGATCAGACAGGGAGGGCGGTGTGTGAATAACAGATAATGAGAGCATGCCCTAACACTGAAGTCGTCCCCAGCAGGACACCTCGCAGTGCATGTAAGGAATGGCAAATGCTCATCTCTGTTTAGCCACACCAAAATCTTAACGTGCTACGGTGACAAGAGAACTAGAGGGCTGTACGAAGCGAAAGTAATCGTGCCCCGTGATGATGTCTGCATCAGTGCGCCGCACATCGCTTCAACACACACACACAAAAAAACTTTCCAACTTCAGTCTTCTTCCTTGAAGATCCTTAATACTTTCTAAAGTTTACTTAAATATTTTACGGATCTCCTTCTTTCTTCGTTTTTTTTAGAGCGGAGTTGTTAAGAGCTAGTTTCCCCAGTTTCGTGTCCGTGGACAAATAAATCTCGACACAACGCTCTGGACTGCTGCCGCCATCTATGCACAACAACGGCAATTAGACAACGAAATTGCCGGTTGTCTGGTTGCCGCCGTCGCTCATAGATGGCGGCACAGAGTACAGCTCCGCTGCTTTTTCTTCACTAAAGTAAAAAGGCTGAAAGTTTTTTTTATTTTTTTAACATTTTAAAATGGGGGGAGGGAGGGGGGGGTCCAACACTCTGGGTTGCCGAGCAGCTCGGGGCATCGCACTGCGCGTGACAAAGGCCGGGCCTTCAAAAGAGACGCCCTGTCGCTATCATAGTGTGAGTAACTCTAGCGTCGCACGAAAGCATCAAGGCGTACATGTAAGTCATCATCGACCATCCCCGCCGACTACATTCAATTCGGCTCGTGATGACCGACGACCAGCGACTTGCCCAGTCCACTCAGCGACCTCCCCGCAGCCTGATCGCGTCGACTGCATCAAACGAGCAGCGCACATTCAAACGTGAGAGCGGGCTGTCTCGGCCCCCCCTGTCCGATTCATAATTCAGCGCGGCGCCGGCGGCAGAGCGGCGCGAAGCGATAGCAACCCTGTTGCCCATGCCTTACCGGCATTACGCAGATGTAATGCGTATTCGGGAGAGAAAAATTTCCATCGTTTCGTGTCTCGGAATATCTCCCCGGAAAACTCCGGTTATAGCCACAGGTAGGGAGGGTGCCAGGTCGGAGTGCTGCAAAGTCTCACAATAGCCACCGCGTTATGGAGAGAGTTCCATTGTTGTCACGTTCTCTCAATAAGGGGAATATAGTATGCAAGCATATAAAAAGAGGCAGGCAAAACTGGAAAGAATAAAAGCTGGTTCACGCGCTGCTTACCACCGGAAATGCTTACGGCTGGATCAGACACTTGTGTCTGGCTACGACCGGGTGCGACACGACCTGTTACTAAGACGCTTGTGACAGCTTACTAACAGCTGTGCAGCACGAACTTCTGCCGGTCGTAAACTGTCACGAGGGGCTTAAAACCGGGTTTTACGCCGCTCCGGTTGTAAGCAGTCGCAAGTGCGTGAACCTGCCTTTAAAACCGGGTTGAAACCTCTTGTGACTGCCTACGCCCGGTTGCCAAACAGCCCAGCCGTTCGTAAGCAGTCACAAGAGGATTATAAACACCTTGTGACGTACTCGGTCCTAGGCAAACGCAAGAGTGTGACCGAGCCTTAAGAACTTGTAAATGAAACTCCGGAATGTTTCAAGGTAGAAGCCGACGTTTCGCTATGGAACTTGGATTGGAAACAATGAAGAATGTAACACGTTTGCAGGGCCGTTGTACGTGGGCTATGCTCGCTTTCCGAATGGTTACATCTGTAAGACATCACAGTTGCGCTACATAACGTCTTAATACACTCATAGCGCCCGCTTTCTCACAAAAACGTTGTTTTGCTAGAGCTTTCGAGTTGAGGACGGCCCACCGAACGCGCTTCATGAAATAAATTTTCTTTGCTTAAAACTATAAACATGCAAGCTCATGTCCGTCTGAAAACAAAAAACAAAAAAAACAGCACATACACGAAAATATTTACCTGATAAAGCACACGTAGCTGCCGGTAGGTACGTACCAACAAAATGTGGGTCTCAACAAATTTGGACTATAAATGGAGTAACACAAGGCGGATTCTTCACAGAATGGCGTGACTCTAAATGGAGTCACATAAGGCGGCTTTTTGACGCATGCGTTGATCCAATCTCCCCTTCTGGCGTATCTCGCGCCATTCGTCTTCATTCCGGCACGCGTTGCAAAAAGCCAAGATGCGCGTACAACGAGATTCCGTCGCACGCCCGCCTTCGAGCCCCAAGAACTTCCACACATTATACTTTTATTTTGTAACTCCGCATAATGTGACAATGTAAAGTAAAGAACCAAACACAATAAAAAAAGCGCAAGGTTTTGTTATTTTTTATTTTATAAACAAATATTAAAAACCTCTATATAGTTCTAAAACAAACAAAATATTTTTTTATCACCTTGTTCGTAACCGGATGAATACGCTCATTATCGCACGGAAGAAAATAAAGCACGTTTATTCTCATTAAAAATAAAAGTGTGGAACCTTTCCTAATCAAGTTCAGAAATATTAAAATAAAAAAAGGAATACGCATAAACCGGAGTGACATAAACCGGTGCGACACAATCCCAAGTTGACTTGTCGAGGCAAAACGAATCGGTAAGCTGCAGCAAAAAGAGCCCCTCTCCATCATATTCACGCCAGAACCCCTCCACCGACCCGCCGAATTAGTGCACGCAAGCCGACAAGTCGGACGCCAGGGGCTCCTTCAAGGCAGGGCCACACTAGCTCAACAAACAAGCACCATTACTTGGCAGCAAGTTTTGCGAGGTCCGAAGAGTCTTCGGCAGCGCGGCCATCTTGTTCGCAGACATGTTCCTTAGAAGAAAAAAAATGTTTAGGCCTCAGAAATACAGCTTGCACTGTGACAAGCACGTGACACGTAATGCCCAATGACGCAGCGGAAACCGTTTTTTTTTTTAAGTCTAGCCATATTTTTAGCTTCTTCATTCGTCAAGCTTCATCCGTAGAGTGCAGGGATTGGCTTTCTCAAGTGCTTTACTCGAAAGAAGTCGCAGCCAGACTCAAAGTCAAAGTGTTTATTGGCATTAGCATTCGTAGGGCCGAGAGCCAGAGACATCCAGTCGATGCACTGTACGTTTTAGAGAGTAGGAATAATAATTATAATAGTAATAATAACATTAATAACATACCACACCCATCAGCCAACATTGCAGAGGGGAACATGTTGGCTAAAGCCCCTGTAACAGGAATTACAGGGCCTTTTCCCCCTCCCGTGGTCGCTGTCTCCCTGGGTGCACGGCGCCATTTTTGAGCGAAGTCGACGGCGAGGAGCAGCATTTTGAACAATGAACCGCGTTACTTTTGCACAGGTTACATATATATATTTTTTTGTTTGTTTTGTTTTTGCACATTGTTCTTAAAAAGCCGTGAAATATACTAACGAGGTCGGTCCAGGTGAGTTATACGGCCAGGGGTACATAACAATAAGTAGAATAATTAACTAAAATTCGTTAACGTAATTTTTTTGATGAGTAAAAATAAACATATAGTTCCAATTAGAAACTTGCTGAGGGTCATCGAAAACCACTATATCAGTACATTTGAGAAAGATCTGGAGCTCGTGGGAAGAGCGGTGGCGCTCTGAAGTTACCACTCGTGGAACAGGCGCAAGGCTGCACCCCTGGCCGTATAACTCACCTGCACAACCTGCTATAATGTAGCTTTCACAACCTAAAAAAAGAAGAAGAAAAAAACTGAAAAGCATAAATGAAAACATCTTCGTATATACAGTGGCTATACCGTTGACGTGTCAACAAAGGAGGTACAAAGCTCTAGACCCTCCATCACACTCATGTCAGCTATGCAGGCGTATCGAATTAGACTGCCCGGCTACTCCGACGACGTTGCTAGGTATGCCTCGAACCCGGGAACGTTCCTCCCCGGCGCTCTTATTAGAATGACAAAGGGGACGGGGAGAGAAGAGCACGGCCGCCTAAGGGCATTCGAGGCCGGGTTCGTAGGACGACGCTCTGGCACGGAGCGAGTGAGACGTCTTTTCACGAGTGTGGTCGTAAACAAATGGATACAACGTAGTAACTGTCCGGACAGAGGCGCGGAAGCATCTGAAAAGATGAGGACGGGTGTTGGAAGGATGTAGAGAAAGGATTTGTATCTATGCGTGTTTTATTTTGTACGACTTGCTTCTGAATGCGTGAATTTGGAGCATGATTTAGGAGCCGAAGATGACATACCGTCAACCGCGTGGCCCTCGAGGTGTTGGAGCCCTATAGAGTCGACCTTTTTTTTATTATTGGATCGGTATTTTCGTAGTCCCCTTTTTTATATACTATCTAGCACTATATAGAAAGAAAAAGCAGCTGCGTTTCTGCGATGCTTCGCTGCAGGCTACGCCAGGATGCAATAGCACTTCCACGTATCTTCTACGGAGGCCATATATTCCGCCGAATAACGTGAGAAAAACTCGATACCGGGTAACTAGACAGAATGCATATACATACATTTTCAGTCAATAGGCACGTCGGTCTTGAACCCCAAACGACAATTAACTACGGTGACAACACAAAAAAATTCTCGACAACGTTTTTTTTTTTTTATGTGGTTGGTTAACGTAGGCCGTCGCAAAGTCCATAACCGGTGTCGTCTGCTAGAATGTTCTTGATGTACTTCGTTCGCCTCACTCGGCCCTCCTTGCTTCCATGTCCCTAGCGCAAACGCTGTTCTCACTTTTTCAGCGTCTCATCGGCACTGCGAACACGCTGAGTGAGCGTCAATGGGCCACCGCTCTTGTTCAGCGATGTCTTGTTCAGTTCGCTCTTTTCTCTTGCGAGGCATTGTGAATACGACCAGGGGCACTTCCAGCAAGCGCCCGACTTCCATCACGGCAACACGCGCGTATCCACCGGGACATCTGCGTGTCACACCACCCGTAGTCCAATGACGTGCACACGAAGCGACCCATTATCCGCGCATGCGCGGTAAGCGGACAAGGTTAAATCGTTTTCTGTTACATATGATTTTTTTCAAAGGGGGGGGGAGATGTTTGTTGAAGAAAATGCTATCGCACATAGAGCTGGTTCATGAAAGACCGCTGTTGCTGTAATGGCGGCTATTGATGAAACATAAAAGGTTTTCGCTCAAATTACGGACTTCCAAAGGTTCCTTTTATAGCGAAGCCTTATAATCGCGCCGGTGAAGCCAAACGCTACGAAGCCAGCGATGTCCGAGTTTCGTAAGCCATCCCTGGTTACTCTGCCATAGGATATCCCCAAAGAGAAAGAAGCCCAGCAGACGACACTCGAGCAACTGGGAAGTCGCAATACGGTCTCTTCCATCCAGCCATCGAGAAGAAAAAGAGGTCCAGAAAGCCCGACGTGGCTGTCAGACCCATACGCCATGATCTCTGGTTTATTAAAGAAAACTTTTAAAGCTTAGAACTGTTTTTTAGATGCGGAGCATCTCTTGCTCGGGTCTATGTCCCACGGCCTTGTAGTCTGCACTCACACTACGCACGCGCAACTCTCCTCCTTCCTTCTCTCCAACAGCTGCGCGTTACTCTCTCTCCTCTCTCTCTTACCAGCTGCGTGCACTGCACGTGCGTTCGCTTCTACTCACACCGCGCGCGCGCGCGCAACTCTCCTCGTTTAGTCTCCTCTCTTTCAAGTGTGAAAAAAATAAACGGCGAGCGGCGAGCGTTTAAAGTTTCACTGCCGCGAGCCGCGACGAAGGCTCGCGTAGGGGGTACGCTAGGGCAGTCGGTGGCGCCGTCTCTCGACGTCAGCACGCAACTGACTCTTTCCTCGGAACCAATACGATGCTCCGCATCATCCCATAATTCCCCTCGGGAAGATGGTGTAATTTTTTTCTTCTTTTTTTTTTAGAAAGGACGTTGACCGTTTCAGTCCTGAATTTCGGTGGCCCGATTGCAACGCGGATCGCAAGTCGTCTGCTTGTTGTGCAGGAGTTTCGGTGACGTCAGAACAACACCGAGTTCTGATTGGCTTCGACTGCATGTGGATCCTGCTCCTCACGTGACTGAATTCGGCGAATAGCGTCGCCGCGCGTTCGAGGCGTGCGGCGCGCTCAAAAGCAGGGGAACGTACGCCGGGGCGCGTGCAACGTCTGCTTTCCTGCACGGCACTTGATCCGGCTCCTCACGTGGTCGGCGCTGCGGCACGTGGAAAACAGACGCACCTGGCTCCCGAACCTATCTGGAACTCTATCTTCGTCAGCGGGCGACGCAGGCGTACTCGCCAGCGTCCCGCAGCACGCACGCGTGCTGCAAGCACTGCAGGGCCACGCAGCGCTGTGCATCGGCTCGCTGAACGACATAATCGAGCTGCTGCACCACCGGTTTATTAAAATGAACATAACCTTTTTGTAATGTACCTTTGGTTAAAAAATAAATACGGACAATGGAAGCAAAACTTACGAGAAAACAACAACAATAACAACAACGTGTTTGCACGATTATATTGCAATTAAATGCAAAGGTGCAAGCGAGCCGGACAAGAATGACGAAAATAATTTGCACGATGGCGTTTTTGCTGCCAACGGATTTCGTCTGCGTGTCGTCTGCTTTCTTTCGCTGGTCGGCAAAACCTTCGGACGCTGCTCCAGACGCCATCTGTCGATACGAGCGCCAAACCCGCCTCGCTACTCGACTTGGGCGTCTGCGTCGTCATGACCCTGGCAAGTTTCTTGGCCCTGTTTTTTACACAAAGAGAGCTACGCTTTGTAATTTTACCAGAAAAAAACCGACCTGTGAATTACACCTTTGACGAAAAGTTTAGATTGCTACGTGCAGGCGTCGATTTTTACGGTCCATTTTAGATCGAGCCTGGTGACTTGGGACACCCTATATATATATATATATATATATATATATATATATATATATATATATATATATATATATATATATATATAGAGAGAGAGAGAGAGAGAGAGAGAGAGAGAGAGAGAGTAATACTTTTGTCAATCGTGAGATTGGCAAAACAAGTGTGACTGGCGCTATTTGGCGACGGGTGAGCAGCTGTAAAAATGACGCACAATCTAATATATATATATATATATATATATATATTAATTTACTTACTAGTCGCCTAGTGGGCGCGAGGGCACCTCGGTATACTAGAGAGCTTAGACCTAGGAGGGGGAGGAACTCAAACGATTAAGAGCTTCCGTAATTTAAAGAGCGGACACTTCCTGCGCAGATTGGTTGCTCGTCCGCAAGCGCGTCAAGGAGAATAGCAGGCGGAAAGGCTGCGCAAAGCCCGGAGACGCCTGCTGACAATCTACGCGTTCCTCTTCGCACCTCGCATTGCAAACGCAACCCATAAACCACGTGACCCCCGATCGAGCGGTTGGAAACACTCTCAAAACTAGGCACACCACCGTAGACTCCTCTATACTCACAAAGCTTGGCAGTTCGACGACGAAGCCATAGAGTGCCCGGCCGCAGATCTGGAGCGCGAGGATCTGGCAGCACACATCATCAAAGAGCCATTTCTCGGGGAATCTGCAGACGACAGCGCACAGCTTTTGCAGCGGCGAGGACCCGAAACATGCTGGTTCGCACGGGAGATGCGTGTTTCGTCGTCTCGCCGCAGCGGGGCGCCAGTCACGTGGCTCTCCTCTCATCCGTTGTCTGCCGCTCCACCTTTTCCATTTCAGCGGCCATTTCTCGCGGCGATCTGCCGGGCTTTATCAGCATATAGGAGGCTATGACACCACATTACACCTGCAAGTATCCATATATCCTAGAAGTCAACGATGATAACCTGGCGTCTTTCCCTCAGTCAAACTTACGCCGAACTAAAGCCGCAAGAAGATAGACCATTTTTTTTCAAGGGTCTACGGTAATCGACTTGCAGCAATAACGCGCGTCGTGGTGGGGTTCACAATTGGCACATAAGTACTATCACGAAGAGTACAAGCGGGAACGCCGGAGCATGTGGCCTTCGATACATGGTGGGCTATAGAGCAACATGAATCGAAGGTTCACGATAGTCGAGCCCCGGGCGTTGTAGCGGAAGAATGCAAGCATAAATTGCTCCACAGTACGTGTTTTTTTTTTACATTAACCAAATTGCAAGCAGTAGAAATTTGTTTGTCCACTGAAGAACTGCTTGATTTTGGCTTAAAACAATCTTATTTTAACATATAAGCGAGAGTTCTTGAAATGAGATAAGTAAAGTGATTATATATTGGCACCCTTAAAAATATTTTCCGAAATAAAATTTTGTACTTACCGAAAACAGATAAGCAGACGGAAATAATTCATCATAAAAGAAAACGTACAAGACCACGCACTTTTTTTTTTGAACAAAACGTTGACTTCGCATGCAAATATGACAATGGGAAGGACACATTAAAATACGGCTTTGCTTCGCGGATAAACAATTTTTGAACCGCAAAATTCCAACTCCGAAGGAAAGTAACGCAAAACGCGCACGCGTCATCATAGAAGCAGGAACTGCACATTAGGCAAAACAAGAAATTCGAAGAAAACTAAATAAAATACAGTACAAAAGCCAAGACACGTGCCTCGAATCTACGAGAAGACCATAAAAAAAGAGAGAAGCGTTCGCTGTTGAAATTTATATGAAGCCCCCAGGGAACATTAAAAAACAAAACAAAAAAACACTCCCCGCCTTCCACTTCCCGCTTTTTTCATCCCTGTTTTTGACGGGAAAAAGCAAAAAAGAACTGCGTGAAAAAATACAAACAAAAACAAACAAAGAATTGATGCAGTATTCCAACAACGTAGCCTCGAGGAAATGCTTCATTGGAATCCGCTCCGCTAAAACGCACTACGCCAAGTCGAAACACGAGAAGCTCCGGGATTCTTCTTCTTTCAGCCAGTTCGGGTTCGCGACCTTTTCTTTCCCCCCAAACTCGGTTCTCATCCCTGCTTTGTATCCGATTTTCATCTAAACTCCCGAGGACGATAAGAAAACGCAGTTATGTTTCGAAAGACACCGATCGAAATATGAAAAAAAAAATACAGGAGAAAAAACTGAATAAACAATAACGCAGAGAGAAAAAGAATGCGCACGGGAGTGGCACAGATTTGTGCTGAAATACAAAAAAGATAGGCTGTTTTGGATATTTTTTTATATAGTCAAAAATAGGCGAAAAAACTAGAAAATACAACCTAGGGGGAAAATGGGGAAGGCAAAGGGTTGTAAGGAGGTGCAGAACGAAGAAAGAAAAAAATAAGTGCTTCTTGGTATTTTCCTTATATCAAAAATAGGGAAAAAGAACAAACAACAAATGAGTAAATATTAAAAAATATAATTGTGGCAGGGCAAAGGCTTGTCCCGAGGTGCAGAACGAAAAAATAAGAACAGCAGGCTCCATGAATTGGGGAAACAGTACGAACAATACCGAAGGAAAAATGAAAGAAAAATTGTGGGAAGGGAAAGAGTTTTCCCGCGGTACAGAACGAAGCGGGAAAAAGCATACTCCTTCAAACCTTTCCTATGTAAAAAAAAAAGCGGAAAAATTACAAACAACGACGCGGAGAAAAAACAAAAGTGTGGCGAGGAAAGAGTTTTGGTTAGGTAAAGAACAAAAGAGAATAAAAAAGAAAACCTCGTATTTCCCCTACGTAAAAAAATAGGGAAACTGGGAGGGAAGAAAACAGGCGGAATGGTGAAAGCAGTTCCCATTTTAAGTTGCTGTCCGAGCTTGTTCGGTCACTGACCCATTCCGAAATTTCGCAGACTGATAGCAGTCAGAGACGAACAAAAAAAAAACAGAAAATAAAACCAAAGTCGGCAAATGAAGCGACAAACTGGGATGCGGGAGAAAAAGAAAATCAACAAAGAGCGAAATAACAACAATAAAAAAGACATACAAAGGAAGAAGAACGTCCTGAAACTGCACAGTTGCATACGAGCAGAATGAAGTGAAAATGCACGTTTCTTTTTAATATTGCAAAAATGAAAGGAAGAAAAAAATGCATGGAATCACCAGGAGTAAGTTTAAACGAAAAAAAAGGAAAATAGTTAACAGAGATTGTCGCAGAGCTTTAATGGCGCACGCAATTTTTCGTAGTGACCACGACAACACAACAGCACGACAAGTGGCAACTTTAGCGCACTCCTGCACTTCATACGTGCTTATCATCCGCGTTTTTGCGACGTCAGCCTTGTGCCTGCTGCACGAGGGGAACCTTTTGGCGCACCCTCACGGTTCACACGTCCTTCGATCCTTCCTGGAAAATGACTAATTTAGGAATTTTCAATGACGCCGAGAACGTTTCCAGTCAGAACCATATGCATATTTTCACAAATTAAACGGTGAAATAGAAAATTATAGCAATTTATTCAGCTAGTTAGAATGTCTTTCGGAATCCATAACATCCGCCGTGGCTGGCAGCTGGTTCCCAATAAAAGTTTGAAGAGTTTTTTTTTTTTTTCGCTCAACCATTTTATTGGTCGGAATGTTTTTTAGTCTTTGCTAAAACACCCGGTATATTTTTCGTTTAAAGCGTTCTTGTAGTTCATTAGCAGGGGTACGAGAAATGCTTCTCAACGAGATATTCTCACGTAACAGCAAACCGGTGTTACTAGTAGGAAATGTTTTAAATACTGATAGCGTTTCTCCGCGATAGAAACACGTAAGCGCCAAATGTTGCCGCTTAGCATCATGTCCCATATGAGCACTTACAACTCCCCTAGTACTTTTGTTCACAGCCTCTCAATTACGCTATGCTATGTTATGTTAGTGCTATGGTTAGGTTAGTGTTAGGCTAGGTTATGTTATGTTAGGTTAGGTTAAGTTAGGTTAGGTTAAGTTAGGTTAGGTTAGGTTAGGTATAGGTTTGGTTAGGCTAGGTTAGGTTAGGTTATGTACACGCCTCATTATCACTCCAAAGCCGACGGGATTGCAGCGTAAGACGATAATAACGACAAAGAACGAATCCCGAAGCAATGAGAGAGAAGATACTAAGCCACCCCCGCCCCCCCATTTCTTAAGGTGTCAGCGACTACGACACCCTCACGCAGTGTACATATGTCTCTCCAAGCGCTTCCAATCTGACAGTTTTCAGAGCAGCGGAGCGAGCGACAATAGAGAGAGAGAGAGAAAAAAAGCTGAAGCTTCGGGAGAAGGCACGATCCCCACGACACGCAGTGACAACCCAATCACGTAAAAATCTAAAGGCGGACGACTATAAAACACAAACGACCAACATTCACCAAAGCACGAACAATTAAAAAAAAATAAGACAGAAAAATAAAAATGAAACTGACAAGTACGAAACAAAACCAAACTTTGAAGCGGAGTGGGGTGCTAAGCTGGCACAAGCTTAATGATCTAAAGAAATCCTGAAGTTGGGGGCCGCTTTTTTGGGAGACACCGGCGGGAAATGTCGTTCATTTAGGAAAGTGGCGCTCAGCAAGAGAGGAACTTAGAGCGAGAGAGAGAGAGAGAGAGAGAGAGAAGAGAGAAAGGGCAACTGGAGGGCACTGGAAGCTAAGGAGGAGCATGTGAGAGGGAAACAGAAACCACCGTCCATCGAGGGAGCCGCTCAAATTAAGGCTCCTCTCAGAATTGGAGGGTGTCGCCCCAGGGGTTGCCCTCCTGGTTTGAGAGGAGCGTACGCAGGAAGCTTTAAACAAAATGGGTGAAACTTGGTACTTTGTTTACGGCTGTACTCGGCTGACACGAGAACGGCAGAAAGGACGTTTCGGTTGTCCCGCCTCCAGCGCGAGCTTTTTCTTGCCTTCGATCATACTTCGACGTGTCGCGAGGTATTTACAGGAAGGGTGATGGGAAGCGGGTGGCAGAAATGTACCAAAACTATCCCGACCATCTTTTTTTTACTATTGCAATAGTTATTTACAGGATGCGAACGGCGGGGCGTTTCTTTTGGACGTCCGGTCGCCAGCACGCGCTGGCAACCTTCCGTCGTGCTTCGGTGTTACCTTCCGTCGTGCTTCGGCGTTGACTTCTGTCGTCCGGGAGCGCTCGAGGCTCACGAGACGTCGAAGCACCATCGAAGAAAGGAAGCTTGAGTGGAGGCGGGACAACAGGACCCCTCTGCCGTTCTAAGCCTGTCAGCGACCATGGCTGTTGAATTTGTGGCGGTTTGAAATTTGCTTACTTAATAGTATCCAATCGCCAGCCCTTTCCGCTTTCGCACTTGCCTCGAATCCCGCTTCGTTAGTAGTAATCAACAATTATTGAGCAATTAGGTTAATACAGTTCAAATTATTGCCTACCTAAATGCGAAGGATGCAACAAAAAAGTATGAAAGTATAGAAACACACACAAAAAAACAAACAATATTGTTCTCTGAGCATTATGACTTTTATGCTGGTATCCCGTGTCTGGAGGTTGAGAATGCGTCTTTTTCTTTTTTTTTCGATTATGTATGAATATGTAAATAAAACAAACTTAAGTTGATTCATGAAATGACATAATGAAGCATTGTGCCTCTGCAGCAGTGGTTCTGAAACTGTGGTCCGCGGAACCCGAAGGGTCCTCGAGTGCGTTCATGGGGGTCCACGCCAAGTAAACAATCCTCTTTATTTCTATATGTATATAAAAGCCCTTTTATGCCATCGCACAAAACGTCCGATACAGAATACATTGGGGGTCCCTGAATGGCTCAGAATGGTTCAGAGGTTTCCTGACAACCAGAAGTTTGAGAAACGCTGCAAAGCATTACCGAAGAAAACAAACAATGACCGAAAACAAGATCCCCACCTACGTACTAAACTTTATATTCAACGACTTTAAATATTAAGCCATTAACATTATATTTTCATGCATTTTGTAGCTTAAATATTTTGTATAATGAGGCAAGATAAATAGTCCTTTATAATGTATCACAACCCCAACAACGACAAGGAAAATAAAGTAAAAACACTTAAAACGCGCCCACATGTACTGAGGTCATGCTTCCCCTCAAAGACAACCCTAATGCGGAGAAACAAGATTTACAGGGGCCACGATGAAAAATGCTCGTTATTTTGTAGTTCATTGATTTTGCATTACTCTCGCCGTTTAGCCGCAGAGGTGTACAATACCCAATATCTACAAAAAAAAAAAAAAAAAAACGATGTAGAGTTTTATGAACATTTTTTTCGGGGATTATAATTCATTATCAAAAACAATGAAATCCCTTATCGATTGCACGAAAACACAAAGCTCCGTTACAACCCTCCATAAGCAAGCGAAAACGCTCACAGATAACCACAGAGATGCATAAAACACGCCAGGACATCGGCAAGAAAAAATAATATAAATTAAAAATATATATATCATCGTATAGAAAATTAGTGATAGTCCCAGCCTGAAAGAAATAGTACAATCTCTTTTACCAGCGCAACAGCAAGTCATCGACCCTCGCGACTATCTACATTTCGGTCTCTAAATAAAACTGAATCAAGAGAGAAGAGAAAAATACTCATAGAAAACTAAAAAAAGTTGATCCGAAAAATATGACAGATAACCAAATCATAACAAAAAGGATATACATATATGAAAGAACAAGAGTCGCCGTACAAACTTCTTCTCGAAACCGCATGAGACTCCTTCCCGATTTAATTCCAAGATTCCCAAAAGGCAAATGAGAAACGACCCCTGAAACGAAATATTAAAAGAAAAAAACAAACGAGATTTTCTTCATCGCCCGGCTTCTGGCCCCTCAACTCCAAACGGCCCCTTTCAATGAAAACCGCACACAGTTTCCAAATCCACCCTGGGGAGAGACTGGAGAACCCCACACGAACTGGGCACAGCCCTCAAAACCTTAACTGAGAAAGAAAAAAACAAAAAACAAATCCAAACAACGCATATCGAACAACCACGAACCACTTACCATCAAACAACGAAACCTTCTTTGTATATCAACCCGAGTCTTCCTTTTATCTGTCCGCGAACAATTCTCGGGGATTCCAAAGTTGTTTAGTTTTTTTTTTTTTTTCTTTTTTTTTCTTGATCATTATATTTCTTCCCCACCAGCACGTTGAGTTTCAAACTTTGGTTCGTTTATTTCGAATACATATTTTTATATATTTCACTGTTTGGACGCGGACATCGCCTCGGGGGAGCATTTCCCTTTCCTCTTCTCCTTTCCTCCTCCTCTTCCCCACCTCTTTCAATCAGCCAATCAGAGACCAGCGTCTTCATCAAACTCAAATTACGTATCGTTGAGGGGGGGGGAGGGGGAAGGGCGCCATGCTGCGAATCAATAGCTGATATACGTTCGTGTTGGAAAAGTAAGTTTCTCTTTTCTCTTTTTGTACATATTTCCTCAGATCATCACACTTACGTTCTG
The DNA here is from genome assembly GCA_037355805.1 of Ixodes ricinus. NCBI lineage: Eukaryota > Metazoa > Arthropoda > Arachnida > Ixodida > Ixodidae > Ixodes > Ixodes ricinus. The sequence goes on from JAZHYW010036355.1 coordinate 68,442, forward strand.
GCTACCGTCTCTTCAGGCAGAAAACAAGAAATAAAAGGTATAGGAACGGCAGTTATAGATTTTTCAATCATCATCATCCTCTTCCAACAAGCGTCGGTCCTCTTTAAAAACAGCACACACACACAGAAGCACAAAAACACGCGGTTGCTAAAACACACACAGCCACAAGTACTCCTTACTGTCGAGCCCTGATCGGACTCGAGGCATCGGACATGAATTTAATACAAAACCAAAACCCGTAGGATATAAAAAGAATAATAAATAAATGTATACAAATCGGTAAGTAAGGATCGGTAGAGACCGTTAAACGAATGGCCGGAAATCGGAAATCACCCGTGGAATGTTTTGAGGTCTTCGCTCGTTGCAACCGTCGTACCTTTTGTTTTTTTCTCTTTACCTTTTTTTTACGTTTTACCTTACGGTGGACCACGGAGGACGCCACTAGCCATCGAAGCCAATCCAACGTCGCCCGAATGTCACGTGACCGGTGGAAGGGTAGCAGTGATGCGCGGGACGTCTAATGACGTCATGCGTTCCCAGCATTGGATTGGCCGTGGGATGGCTCGTAGCCTCCCTGTGGTCCAACCTAAGACAAAACCGAGCAGAGCTTCTTTTCGATTCTTTTGATTTGATTCGTTTTCGTAGTTACCTCCGAGGTACGAAGCTTTCTTACCCCAGTCCTCGTACAAATGTTCAATTAGGAGTCCGTATAGGGAGCAGGTAAAAAACAAAAAAACACAAGATGCGTATAGCGTCGCTGGCTTCATTTCTTCTTTCTTTCAGCCGGAAAGCCTAAGTGGTTCATCGAAAGCGTAGGAGCGAAACGGATAATTGCAGCCTCGAAGGAAAACAAGAACCAAAAAACACGGGCGCGCACTTGAATTCCAAATTGGTCTCAATCAGGAACGAGAACAGCGGCTTATCAAAGGTAATCAATGAAGCAGAGCGGTTCTTCTTTACTATTTTATCTCTAGGGCTTCTTCTCTATGTGGGGGTACTTACCGATAAAAAAAACAACGAGAAACGCGTGTCAAAAATTAGAGACAAATAAGTGTTCGACATTGGACGGGCCGATTGGAATTCATAATCCCATTTCACGCCGTCGTATTTGTCCTACAAGTACTTGAGTACATTTCTTATATTTCCGCCGCCGCACTTAACCCGGTTTTGGCTCGGGAATGTTCACGTCTTCTCGAACGAGATGAGATCATTGGTGGTTGCGCGAATTCCCCTCAAGCCGCGCGGGCACAAATGAACTCTGCGGAGACTTTAGCGGTGGAAGGGTCAATTGCTGATAGCGCGCGTTGATCATTTGACAAATAGACACCGGGAACTGGAGAGGAGGCGAATTTCAACACCAATGGCACGATCTCATTCCGTTACTTCATTAGCGTTTATATCAACAAAGTGTTATACAATATTCAACGGAGCTATAACAATATATAGCTGGCAGTGACGTCAGTCGGTCAGACATAATGAGGCAAAGGGCGCGTGAGAGTGTAGCTGCTGCCGCGTTAACGAGGGGCTTCTGGCCACCAGAAAGAAGGTCCGCCGTGCCCATATTTCGATTTTTTCCAAATACATGCGACGCAAACACGGTGCTTCATTTACAACCTAAAATTAGAATAAGAATATTTACACGAATAAGAAAAAGAAGATATATTAGGCATAATATTATAAACTGCGGCGGACGTCAGAGTATAATTGTAAATTGATTATTTGCGCCACTAATTTCCAAAAAAATCCACCAATTAACTCTAGGTATTCGCGTTAGCTGGCATATTCTACTCAATTTGTGACCTGATTATTATAATTTGATCACGCATTCCAAAAGTCCTTCAGTTGTACCTTTTATACGAGCCAATAATCAAAAAGGAGGGCACGGCGGCTGCTTAGGTTTATCTAATTTGAACAGAAAGCCCAAATTCAAGGCAGCGTTCGTCCTGCTCAAACGCAATCAATAAGATAACGGCTCCAACTACCATTATGAGACACCTACAACCTTGCGAATGCGAACAAAACATCCAAACCGCCTTCGAGAGTGCCCTGCAATATATTACTAGAACTTCGCCTTGTGACAAATTGCCACCGACGCTCCTCAGTCGCCCAAAAGGGAGGAGGGTGTCGCGTTCCTAGGTAATCCCGCCCTCTATTGCAACCTCCTCAATCTCCATCATTCTAAGACGCACCGGCGGCCCGTCCAATCTCGGGAGGCAGTGCATCCGCTAATCCCCGCCCGTCCTAATCTCCATCCCAAATCCGGCCGTCCCGGGCCAAAGACTCGCGCTGATTAGGCCCGCGTAATCCGCGGGGATTAGAGCGGCGTCCGACAAACCGTGTCACGGGATATCGGGCTTCAATTTTCGGCGACAGCTGTTTGCGTTCCGCTTCCGCTACGGGAGTTCCCGCATGCGTGCCACTTCACGCAAAGACACGGCTGTTCTTCTGCACGCCAACTTCCGGTCAACTTCCGGTATCAACTCATGTTCCCCGGCGCGCAGGCGCAGTAGCAGCTTCTCCGTCGCGGAGGGCTTAGCGGAGTCCCTATTGACGAAGTTTCCGCAGCAGATTCCGAGGTCTGTTTCGCGTAAGTCGTTGCGTGATGTCACGCTTCTCACGTGACGTGATGATGCCACGTGGCTTTGTAGAAAATGTCTACGCTAAACCTGGCAGGACATTTCTTACCAAGATGTAGCAAATAATAATTCCACGGTGTCACGTGTGCATCGCGTCACGTGACACGATCGTCAAGCGACATCATGGAGTGGCGTGAGACTGTGAAGTCACGTGACAGTGTGATATCGCGTGACGTCATGGTTAGTGTGCAGTGTTGTATAGTCTGTGTGCAGCAGTGTCCGGCGCCTCAGCTGTCGCACACAGTTCATTTCCAGGACACAACGAGGGACCGGGAATTTTTTTTTAGAACATCTTGTCCCAACATATGGCTATAAGATATCATTTGCATATTGCTCTATACGAAATGTGAGAGAATGCCGCATCTACACATGCGGAGATTACACACGTGCGCGGTGGCATACCGAGCAACATAATTAAACTAACGATTATAGAAGCAGCAAACATATTTTCCACGTCGAACCAAACGTAAACAAAGAATAGATGAATATCTACTCTCTGTTTACGTTTGGTTCGACGATAATTATGCCCAAGGTTCGTACACTCACCAATGCAGCTCAAATAGAACCTTATTGGTGAACACATAATTGCTCGTAGATGTAACAAAATCGGACGGCACATAAAGACGCTTACTCCTTAAAATGTAGCCAAGACAAGATAAGGCTCTATCATGTAGGCTATCCTGTATGCTGGGCAAAATAAAACTCTACTGGCTGGACGATATGGTTTAAAACGTTTCATGGCCACGCCCGGTTCGGTTTGTCGATGGATCCAACAGGCTTTTCGTTCCTCGTGAAAGTCAAACTAAACAACACGCCTCGCTTATAGACATTCTGCGAAATGCGATGAAGATGCGACAGCACTAATACGCAGTTACTACGCAGCCCCCTTCCAACGCAGCGGAAGGCAGGGAGGAGGAGCGGTGCAACGCCATTGGTCACACGCGCTATGACGTCAAACCCGCAGCCGCGCTCCGTAGCTGGCACTCGCTCCAATGGCCTCGCTACAGTGCGACGAACACCAACACGAGCAAGCAAAGGCCCGTGCCGGTTTCCCTCATTTAAAATACGTCTTTCGTCCAAAAGGAAGCAGGGTATAGACACAGGCCGTCGCGCCGGCTACGAACCAATTTGCAAGTCGCGTCAGTCACGGTTGTCGGAACTCGCTCGAGCGCAATCGGGAGTGAAACAGCCCGCACGCTCTGGCAACCTGTGGATGACGGGAAGGAAAGGCAACTGGATCGAGGGATAGAAAGAAGAGGTTAAAAAAGAAAGCAAGAATTTAAAGACGGGATAGAAGGGAAAGAGGTATACAAACAAAGAGGGAAAAGAAAGCTAAATACAACGAAGATGGGAAAGAAGGAAAAGGGATACAGTTATCGGAAAGATATGGAAAGAATGCAGTGAAAGAAGAGAAAAAAAAAAACAACTAAACTCAGTCCGGGAGTCCCAAGAAACCCGGAAGTCCAGGGTGTAGTGTTTTGTTGCCCAAATAGGTTTCTTTTTTGTTTCATTTCTTTTGATGTTTCCGGTTTTATATATTGGGAGTGACGCAGAGCTCCGAGATCGATCAATAAACACGAAACGGCCATCGAGAGCTTCGCTGAAAACTGTGTCTCGAAGAAGGCACACGAACAAACTGCAAGATATCAAGCTTTGCTGAATTTGTATATATCCTTTTCTTTTTATGGAGGGGTGTAGGTGTATTTTAGCGGAATTTTACTCCGCAGTAAAAATAAAAATTACACCTTTAAAAAAATCACCAAGTGACGGTAAGTTTAGGACGTCATAAAAATTTAAACAACACAAAAAACACTCTTTCTCGCGTTTTTTTTAAATTACTACAATATTTCAAGAGCTCAAATTATTATAAACTATTGTTTCCAACCAATCTTTAGTGCTAAATAAAGCGTAGGCCTGTAGGAGTTACCTATTTACAAGGATGCCAGAGATTCCCTAGTAAAAACAAATTACAATGTGTCCAATAAACGTGAGAACGCAGAAGTTGGTACAAAAACACATACACGACTGATAGATAGTGTGTAAGTTCTGGCGTCTTGCTTTTAGAGAAAACACGTAATAAATATTTCTCCTTTCATTATGCTACAAGTAAATGCAAAACTCAACGATTTTCTCTGAAAATCCAATCCCTATTCAGAAATCTGTAAAAAAATTAGCGTGATAAATTATTGCAGTTCTTAACAAATGTCTAGACATAGTACAAAAAACAACATGATCATCAACAAGATATACACATATTTAAATATTGCAGTGAATGTCAATCATTTTTTGGGCTCTTGGTTACACGTATTATGTGAGGCTACTTTTCCAGTGAAAGGTTACCGGGTTAACGCATCGGCTACGTAGCATTTATTAGCCATATACTGAAAATCCAATAAAATTGCAAGTCACACAATCAATAGCATTACACATTTGCCTACTTTTTAACTATTTTGCTAAGATCAACGAAAGAAATATTCGGCACACATTTATTGCGCTCACTAAACCATAAAAAACAAAAATATAATGAGAAAAAAAAACACACGCACACACAGTCAGAAAACAAAAGTCGGGGCAGCCTAATTAGAATCGGTCTACTCAAAGGGAGTTGTTCGCTGTGTTCCATAAAATCGAATCGAAATCCAGCTGTCGTTTCCAAAGAAGAAAGAACACTACTAATAAAAAACAAAGTTACATAAGGAAAGAAGGAATCCGGAAGGAGAAGTATTCGGCCGGTCGCCGCCTTCTTAAGACTTCCGTTCCGATGTTCCCGCGTCCCATGGAATTCCAATTAGGCGGCGTGTGTTTCCTTCGAACTGCAGTCGGCCGCTCTGACCAGTGATCCCAAAGACGCCGGCATTCGTGCAATGAAGCGTGATTTGTCAAGGAACTGGGCTTCTGGGTAGCTCCCAGATGCGCGACGACGGCGAGCGTAAGACGACCGACATTCCACATGGTACTCCCGACATAAAAAAGGCCATTTGCAAGAAGTCATGCACTAAAAATACAGGGTGTTTGGGAAAAAAGAAAACCGTGTCTTTCCTTACCGCAAAAAAAAAGAAAGAAAAGAAGCTACTAATCGTAGTATGCTCAGTGTCCGCTTAAGTGTAGCGCAAACTATTGAAAATAAAAATAAAATAAAAAAGAACTGAGAACTTATTGTTAACTAATTCAACGTCAATAAGCAATATTATGAAATTTTAAAATTAGGAAATATCGTCCAACCGAGCCCACGGATGCGTGGAGATGGATGTCGAACGCTACAACGCGCCTTGTTTTCTCATTGAACTTTTCTAAAAATCGGTGAAAACCTTAAAATAAAAAAGGGTTAGTTCTGAATCTTTGGCACAAGGTCCGCACAGCTAGAGCTGCACCTCGCGGTGACCGAGCGTAGGACAATGCGAAGTTTATTTTTTGGGGCGAGAGAAAAACAACGGTTTTCGTTTTTTTAATGCGAAAGCATTGACTGTCCCTTGGAGGGAACCGGCGTTATCAGCTTTTGAAGCCGCGCCAAACGGCACTTAAAATTCCCTCTTCCATGAAGCGAAGCCTGTAGCCTGTAGCAGCGAATGCATGGATAGACTCCCATTGGCTGGCGCGCGGCATAGTTCCAAGAAATGCCACCCCACACTCCATGGCGCTGTGGCCCCCACCGCCGAAAGGATCAGAAGCAGCGGCGGAGCGAAGGACGGCATTCATGCTTTTGCATTCAAAGCTCGTAAGAAGTTCTTAGGCGTCCTCGACATTTTTGTTGAAGCACCCTTCATATCACTTGAGCACTTCTATGCAACAAGAATGCATGCGATAAGAACGCTTCCAACACACTGCGCTCAATGCACTTAGTTTAAGCGTTCTCATTTTCTTTTTCTTATTATTTTCAGTGGTATGCTACGAAAGTATATTGAAGCAGCAGCCGACAAAGCCAATTGCTAAAGTGTACAGCTTTAAAGCAGGGCTGGGCAGAGATACTAGAAAAGGTATTTCGGAATACCAATACCCAGATACGAGTATTTTTAGGCCGAAATACAGATACTGAGATACATTTGTATTTTTATAACGGGAAATCCCAGAAATAGTTCCGAAGAAACATGAAAAAAAATAATCAGAATAAATATAACCGTACCCCCCCCCCCCTTTACTGAAATGCTTTCTTTTTTCCCCAACAAGGTCACGCTTCGATAACATATATAATGATAATGAAAAGAGTGTGAGTGTGCAGGTGAGCTGGTGGTTGCTAACCATGTCGTGTTACGTGTTAGCTACCACCACAGTGGTAGGTAACCAAAGACTGTGGTGCAGAAAAGGAAAACTTTTAGTCGAAAGAACATACACAGAAGAGAACGTCTCAAACTCAGCTAACTGGTTTATTTCTCAAACATCCTATATATACCCACACAGCCACTGTCAACCACCTTCCACGAAGAGATCTCTTCGTTGAAAGCATTTTCAAATACAAAATATCATACACATACACAAGATTCAGAGCCTGAATATCCAACGAGTCGATCAAGATCCAACGAGTCAAAAGATCCACTAGTGGATATTCAGGCTCGTTGGATGTTCAGACACGTTGGACATTCCGACCTGGTTGGATCTTCCGTCTCGATGGATGTTCAGACTCGTTTGACATTCCGTGTCAATTGGATTTATTCTCCCGATGGATATTCCGTCTCGCCTGCCACTCGTGGATATCGTACGGGGAGCGGCATCTACAGTCTCATTCCTCTGGATACCTGATTTGAGCAGTGCGTTTCGCAATGTTTACGTATGCCAAGCTGATAGGCCTTCAGATTTGTTAAAAATAATGTTTGTCGCTCAGGCGGATTCTAGCAAGCTGGTTAAATTTCTCTAAATTTGCAAAACATCTAAAACTGCTGAAAAAAAAAAAAAAGACGTACAACTTTCCGGAGCTTTAACTCCACAAATACCCAATATTTATTTTAGAAAGATGTTTCATGTTGGTTGTCGTTTTATTAGTACATTTTCTGACAAAAACAAAAAAAGAGGCGTCAAGAATGAAATGTAAACCACACGGATGGTTAGATCGTTATCGCGTTCCGTAACTGCTAGCTTTGCGCCTGCTTCACGAGTGGTGACTTTGGCGCGCACCCGAGTTTCCCACGAGCTTCAAGTCGTTCTAAAAAGAGTTGACTTAGTGGTCTTCGATGACGCCTCAGTAAGTTTCTAATTGGAACCATGTGTCTATTTTCACTAATTAAAAAGTTAATTAACGAATTTTAGTTAATTACTCACCAAACAGCGACGGTTGTTTGCCCCTCGAATGTCCGTCGAGCTCTAAAAACATAAAGCGAAAACGGCATTAACGTGGCAGTAAAGACGCTTTTTAAAAGAAATTGTTTCGAATAAAACAAATGTCACCCGGTATATATGATGTTTGAGAAATAAACTCGTTAGCTGAGTTTGAGACGTACTCTTCTGTGTCAGTTCCTCCCGCTAAAAGTTATTTTCCGCACCACAGTATCAGGTTGAAACGGCATGAGATATAATGATGCAGTGCGCATCGCAGACAACGTCATATGAATCGCAAGTATCAAATATGGCTCGAAATAGGAGCATTCCAATCATCAAGCTATATACATGTTTATTTGATAAAAAAAAGTTTCAAACTTCAAACGTGAATTAATAACACTTCGGTATGACTAGCTTCTGAAAGAGCTCATCACCAAGGCACTGGAGATTTGATCGCACAGTATCAAACTAGAGAAAGAGACAGGCCTCTCTATCGTCGCCGACGAACATAAATTCGTGTTAAGCCGAAGAAATACTGCCTTGATGGAAAGGAAGTCCTGGAGCAGTGAGACGTATTTCCTGTGGTTGGAAGGTAGCGAAAGACTTCCGCCCTTACACGGGTCTCTCCTGATCTTGCTGAAAGGCGAGAAATCACCGCCTTCGAAGCCGTGGTATGCCCGAAATGAGCTATGTTTCGTCTAATTTTCTGTTTGGAACATTATGATTTTCAGTTTTGCGGGTAAACTGAAACGAGAGGGTGCGTTGCAAACTGTACGAAAAGGGGGAGGGGGGGGGGTGAAACGATTGACTAAACCAACCATTCTAACCAAGGCGACTTCCCTTTTTAAAGGATGTTATGCGGCGGTTACGAATTATATATTCTTGGACCCTTCACATCAGTCAATTTTTGACAACCAATATATCGAGATACTTATGCCTGGCAAAGTATCGCGATACAATCGATACATAGTAAACATATTTTACTACTATAAGATACAAATAAATTTCTCAACTCTATCTCGGTACCGCGGATACAACTACTCGGAAATAGCTCTAGGAAACTATCGCGATACATATGTATCGCCCTACTGCTCAACCCTGGTACAAAGTATATTTTAATATACTATTAGTAAAATCAAAATATAGACTTTTATAGTGTTGCTCGGTATAGCTGGCTCTCTCAGTCCCTCCTACATGCCGAGCATTGAAGTATAAAATGAACAAATTATTAGCATTCGTAAAACATGTCATTGTCAACAAAAAACAAAAAACACAGGAAGTCGTGACAATAGTAAGAGACTGAAGTAATATTATGCTATAAGTATCTGGCGCCTCTTCCTGTGGTTACCTGACAGACGGCGATTGTTGAATGACGTTTGGATCCAAGTTCGTAGTTAACTACCCTTCGAAATGTTCAGTTCGAAGGAACAATTATCTTCTTCTGCCTGCTATTGTAAAACCCTTTAAAAATATTTCTCGTAGACATGGTGTTCTCATATATACAATATCAATCTGTTGGAGTTAACATGCTTTGAAAGCAACGCAGTGGTTTCAGATGAATTGTTTCTTGTTTTTTGATTTTTTTATAACACGTGTTACCACGAAGTTTCACAAACCTTCCCCTGTGTTGATTGTGCGCAACGAACAATAACCGTATGCAAACTAAGAGTACTGAAGAGGCGTTGAAAAGGACGATTCAGATTATAGCAGTACGGTTCGCAAACCAATACGGCGTAGGGTAGAGGGAAAAAGAAGTACAAGTTACGTAACAATCAGTTACACATTCATCAGACTATATAGTCGTTCTAACCTCAAGAACCGGAGCAAAAAGAGTCCGGCCCCTCGCGGAGCATTACTACTTTCCACTTTTATGTGGAAAATTAGGATATATGCAGGTGCAGTTCAGATTAGAGATATGTTATCTCATAAGACGTACAGATTTCAAACGCCAAGAGCATAGCTTCTTCTTCCGACAACCAAATGTTGTAAGAACTACTTCACGCAGCGTATGAACAATTCGCAAACCTTAATTTTTTTGTTGTTGAGGGAACACCAGTATAGGTACAGCATATTTTAAATCTATACCAGTTGTATCTACAAACACCAGTACGTGCCCTTTACATCGATTATCGCCGCTAACGAACGTTAGGTGGCGTCCCGATTTACATTAATAGAAAATTTTAGTACATCGTTCTGATGACGCTACCCGATACCCCGCTGACGCCTTTGCGCACGCCTCGTATCGCTATCGGAGGTACCGGAACGATCTACGAAAACTATCTAATGTCCTCGACACGGAACGCAACTGCTGCTCCACTGAACGTTTTTTTATAAATTATATAACGACGATACGCAATCGACAAACAACGATATGAGTGATACAGCGGGGCAGACATACTGTCACACCCAACAACACCCTTACAATAACAAGCCACGCCTGAATCTGAGAGAGCATCTTCATCCAGCCGCTAATGTCAGCCTACGAAACTGCCAATAATAAGCCGTACGGTAGGACGCGATTTTGAAACAAGGGCAGCTGAGCTTACCTCAGATGACTGTCTCACATGACGTCATCGAAGTCACACTTCCGTTCTTGGCAAGTTCGTGACAACACGCACATCGCCGACACCGTCACATTTGCGCAGTCTTAGCAAACGACGTCACACTTCGCGAGACATTTTAGAACCTCGGTTAAACGCGGAGTTCATCGTCACAAATGAAAAAAGAAATCGTGGCGGTCTGCGAATGAAAGCGGAAGTACGCAACCGGACGCTAAAGGGGAAAACCGAAACCGAAACTAAACGCCGCTGACATCCGTAGCAGACGACAGTTCGGCTCGCACCAGTGTGTCGTCCGGCCGTCTTCTTCAACGATGCTCACTTGCGAGGAGTGCGATCCTCAAGACGCGGATCATAAAAAACAAAAACAAACAAAAAAACTCCGCTACATTTCGGAGGAGACCCAACCGCCACGACCGACAGCTCGCAAAGAACTGCGCCGCTGAATGCCGCGAAAAAACGAGAAGGGAAAGAGACACAGCGCAACAAAGAAGCGCGATGGCGATGACGATGGGGAGAGGCGCGAGCCAGCCAGCGAGCGCAGAGCGCCCGGTACTGCGCAGGCGTGTCGCATTGATGTGGTGCACCGGAATTTTCCCCCTCTACCGGCCTCCTCCTTCCCCCTTCCCCGTCTTCCCCATTTCCCTCCGCTCGGTCATTTCCTTTCCCTACACCCACCTCCTCAAACCTCTATCCACCGCCCACGCTCCCGAATCTGCCCCTCTTCCCGAGATGTCCTCCTTCCCTATTTTTTTTTACTCCGCGTTCGCTTCTCTTTTCCATCTTCCCCTTCCTCTCTCCAAAGTTTTCCTTCTCTCCTTTGTTAATCCACTCTCACCTCCCCTTCCTTGTCGTCTGCTCTCCCAGTTTCTCGAGCGCCTCCGCGCTTCGTTTGCTGGGGGGCAGGCAGACAGAAATTAAATTTCAGTTTCGATTTGATTTGAGCCGCGTCGTGTTTTGAACTCGGTTTTGAGATCCGGTACTTGTGCTACAGTGCGGGTCCGGGGTAATTTTCTGCCGAAACCCTTTTCCCTCGTCTGATAAGGGAACGGAGAAGAAACCGTCGGAGCAATATACGCGATCCCAGCCCTTGTCGAAGACCGTCACGCGAGGATACTTTAGGGACTTTGAGACACGCTTGTTATGCTAATCAACGACTAGCCGAACGTTGTACCGAGCGCATTTAGGTCGTCTTTGTAGGGCTAGCATCGAGTATGAAGGCTCGGCGTAGCATATAAAAGTTATTGGCGTCGTTCTGCAGAAAACGGACTAAAAATACACGCTAAGACCAGGAGTGTTTCCCTCAAAGGGAGTTTAAGAATATACATATACGTATACATACGTTAGAAAGATAACACAATAGAGAGACCTACTTTCACGAGACTGTTTGTGCGTAATTGTACCCGTTCATTTGTTTTTAACACAGAAACCATATTATTACATATGGCTTCCGTTTGATCTAGTCAAATTTAAAGTATGCACTATGCCTCATTTTTTTCTGTAATTTGCACAAAAGTTGGACCGCAAAATGTCCATAACCATTCCCACAATCAACAATTTACGATGTATCTTTGTAAAGAAGATATCAATAAGTACACAGACGCATTAGGAGACTCCCTATGACGTCATCGTACTGGTTATAGGCAGTTAACGTGTTAGGAACATCTAGGCTACAGTAATAAAATTATCGTGACAGGCTAAAAATTGCACCTCCTGTTTCAATGGGAGGCCACAGAAACCACTATCATTAAAACTACTGAAACACGAAGTAATATAGTGATTTGTTATAATTCCCCACAGAATCAGCTCTTGCTAGATAAAAAGTACTTGTTCGCACTGTTATACCTACGCCACAAGAAACTTTCATTTCTACAATGTATTCTCTATGTTATTGCGTGCCCTCGGTTTAACTATTTTACTCAGTAAAAAAAAAAACCAATCGGAGTGTGCGTTTCAAGATAATAAGCACACTACAAAATATAAACTGGGCATTGACGCTTTGTGCGGATGCCCAATATTCAAGCGTAGTTACGAGATGTGGCAGCAAAGGGATCACTGTTAGAAAGATACAATTATTAAATTTACTTTTGTAATATTTTGTAGGGCCTATTCTTCGCAATGAATGAGCATCGAAATGCCACTCATTAATTTAAAGAAAAACAATTTAGCCCCGCTAGTGAACTACTTTTAATAAAAACAGCTCACGGAATTTCTACAACTACCTTAGTCATGGGGTGATCTGGCTTTTAATCTGTCGAACAAGCTTCCAATTGACAAACGGCCTCCTAACAAATTAAAGAACAATGTGATTGCTCCTAGAGCAAGGTAGTGTCGTTCCATAACTGTGGAGACTAAAACAAGGTCACATATTAATGTAATGACATATTCGAATATCGATGTTGTTAAATAAAATTATCTGTTCGTGATAAGTTTTAAGTGTGGGTTAATGACTCAACGAAGCCGACTGTAAACAGGACCGGTTTACGCAAATCAAGAATTCCAGAGGGAATTTAAGACAAAAACGCGTTATACAGAGGACAACGTTTCTACTGGTAATTGCTATAATAACCGGAGCAAAAAAAACAAACAAAAAACATCGTTAAAGGTTTAAACAGAGAAGTACAGAAAATTTACTAAAATAAGAAAGAGCAAAAAAAAACGACACTGCAGAAAAAAAGAAATTAATGTTCGTCGATAACGTCTACACCAAACTCACTTTATGTAAGAAAAGCTATGCCAAGAGTTTACCAAGCAGATCAGGTGTCAGAGAACCTACATTCTGCAAGATCTAGCGAAGCTTTATTTCTTCATCAAGTCCGACAGGAATTAGCGCCTACTTTCGTTAAAGTCGTACAAACACACATACGCACAAATATATATATATATATATATATATATATATATATATATATATATATATATATATATATATATATATATATATATATATATATATATATATATATCATATACTTTGCAGCGAGAGATAATCCGCTCCAAGTTAGACCAACACCTCTCGAACTGACTTCAAAAAAAAAAGAAAAAAAGTAATTGTGAAGCGGGGAAAGATTAAAGTGCCACTTCAGTTAGTTCTCCAAAGCGTAATCCCTCTAAAGGTGTCTTCTTCGCTAAAGAATAAATAAATGAAAATAAAACTAAAAGCTGACTCATCGAAAACGACACAGCCTGTGAACCGAAAACTCAAATACCGGTCGGTCGCAGCCGTCTTGAAATGAAACGGGACACTGAACAATCTGACGCACAGAAAAACACAAACCAAAAAAGAGAACAAGGAAAAATGTCACTAAGACATGCAGGAGGACACGAGATCAAACGGGGTGGACAAAAAAAAAAAAAAGGAAAGAGTAGCGTCAATAGTGTCGCATAATAAAGCCGTCAGGGGAGCTGCTGTGCACCGCGAAGAGCGTAAGGACAGCGCCACCCGCCAAAAAAAAAACAGAAAAAAAAACAACCTTGTATTTATGCTATTCGCGGCCTCCACGAGTTCTCAGGAGACTTGGTTGTCATGGTAACGGATATCTAGCTCTACTTTGTGCATCCGTCGATTTCATTCTTTTTTTCTGTTTCATTGTGTAAGAACACGTGTTTGCACTTTGAATGCAAGCCGACTTGCATCTGAATTGTGGATACATGCGCTATAGTAATTAAGGTATGGTACCAAGGATTAGGCAGTTTCACGCGTGTGCGTATAAGTTACAGCATGTCCCCGCAAAAGAGTTTTGGGGAAAAAGTAGGACTAAAAAAATAGATTTTTTTAGTTTTAGTTAAAACAAGTTATATGCGCTCATAGGAACGAAACCGGAAAGCGACCGGCGCGAACGAGCGCTCCGAGCCATTTAAATATGGCTCCAAAATCCGCGCCCCCTGGTATTTAGTATTTGTAGTCGCACGTGTTTGTTTATATCTATTAATTTATATATTAACACCTTGAAGGCCCTACTGTAGAGAAAGCAAAGAACAGCGCAATTAAAAGAGGAACACGAAAAAAAAATATTTGGCGAGATAAAAGGACAAAAGCAAAAGAGGACACGTATTTTGTTCGAGCCTTTTGAACCTTCGTGACAAATGTGGAGACATAAAATTGTTTTCTCAAAATGACATTTGTGCAATCTGCTGATCATTTTAATAGCTACAGTAAGAAAATATGCATACGATTACACTAATATTTTACAACTTACAGTAAAAGGACTCTCCAACATTTCGAAAAGTTGCGAAAATTCAGTATTTTACAATATTTAATCAATTAAAACAAAAAAATGTTTTTTCTTGAATGCTGCACGTTTAAACTTATTTTTCTCAGGTTCAGTTTAAAGCCAGTAACATGTAGAAGATATGTGCCAAATTAAATGTGCATCCCATCTTTTGTTACTGAGAAAAGGTACATGGAAAACTAGAACGCAGCCTAAAATGTGGTACCCAGTTGCAAAAAAAAAACATAAAAATATTATTTAGCAGAAAAAGCAACAGAAAGTTAATCGCAAGGGTATAACCATTCAATACGTAACATTTTACAATAAAATACGCGGTAGTTTTTTTACGTACAAAAATAAGACCAAGATGACCTGTTTACGTTACCTTAAAGGCCCGTTCACACTCTTGCGACCGAGTACGACCGAGAGACCAGACCGGATTTTAAGCCTCTTGCGATCTCTTAGGACCGGATGCGCTACAGCGGAGCTGGTCCTAAGAGATCGCAAGAGGCTTAAAAACTGGTCTGGTCTCTCTCGGTCGTACTCGGTCGCAAGAGTGTGAACGGGCCTTAAAAGTGACGAGAGGCTTATTTTTGTAGTCACTGATATGATAAGAAACGCATGGCGTCCTAGAACGCGCCCGCGTGCTGGGACGAGACGTCAAAGAGGAATCTAAGGTATGAACCTCGCGCTGGAAGCGGGACAACTGAAATTCCTCCCGGCCCTTCTCATCTCGTTTGTGATCATGGATGTTAGTATACTTTGAATCAACGTCGCGTCCCAACAGCGGAATAAACTTCCATCTGAAAGCCTTCTCGGTCACGTCATTAAATTGGTCTGATGGCGAAATAAAGTAGAGCTCACGAATGAAAGAAAGTTGGCTTACCTTTTCCTTTGTTATCTGCAAAGAGAAAAGGAAGAAAAAGACAATTATAATACACCACATCCTGTCGACACACTGTAACGGGCATGACAACATACTATCATACGAACCATATGCGCGCGCACAAATGAGATGTATTGTAATCGACAAATTAGAACACGAGGGGAATTACTTCCTACGTTGCAAAGAAATAGCAGTTACTCTTAGAGGTAACTAAGCTACAGTTTCTGTTACGAGAGGTGAAATGAAATGACGTCATAATCTCACTTACGTTGTTTACGAGTGAATCCAGCTACATTTTCAGTTATAGATAACGTAAAGCGAAGTTAAGTTTTGATTATGCTACAACTATTTCGAGACATGAGGATAGTGACTGGTGACCAACGTTTGGTGATCAAAGACCAACGCGGAAAGGTATTGCTACAGTTCTCGTCTTGGTTCAATATCATCTGCTGGCGAGGGAACCTGAGGCATCGCCACAGGAATTCGGTTTTTATTCAAATTCAGGTTATTTTCGTCTATACGTTTGTACAGGCGACGAAGGCGCGGGCAAAATGGCAACATATGTTGGCTTGACGAGGCCCATCCACATTTTCCGGGCAAAACACGAGAGACAATAAAAATGAAAAAAAAATCCGTAAAAAATAAACACGCAGCAAGCGCATTACTTGCAAACGTGAAAAAAAATTATGTTCACAATCTACACACATATCTAGTCATGATTATGTTGCATAAATATACATTTGATGGAACGCAGTACCAGACGTTTAACAAGAGGTTGTTTCGTATTAAACTATTTGGTATTGATAGGAGGTTGCGTCTGAATGCCTGGGTTCCGTGTTTTGTTCTGCCGTTGGGTATTCCCCAAACATCTGGACTTAAACGGTGTAAATAATAAAATTTCTGGATAAATCAGCTATCTGGTCGATTACGCGAATATTAATTTTGCAGCTTGTTATATGCTTCTTAGATGCAATCGTAGAGATGAATGATCGGAATGAAATGCAATGCTTTAAAACGGGATTTGTAGGGATGTCACACGGCATGCTGGTGATACTCGCAGTGATGTGATGGGTCCTAGTAATTTTGGAGCAACTCTTGGAGCAGCCGAAAGTGAAATTTGGAGCAGCCAAAAGAACTTTTGGAGCATGAGCGCACACTTCATTTTCATTCATACTACTGAAAAGTTGCAGAACGGGCCGACACATTAATCCTAACATAGCAGTTCTATTATGTCGAGATTAATGTGTCCGCCCCATCAACTAAAAGGCGACGCCTACTTTACCCTCTCACTTAGGTGCAGCTTTTTTAGCATCAATCGCACAGCAAGAGCGATTCCCGCAAATACCGAACTAGCGTTTTGTTGTGTGGTGAAACACCAGACATGGTAACAAGGAGATGATTGATGACGGACACCACGAGCTGCTGTGAATTCTTTTCTTATGTACTGAATGCCACAGAAATAACGTCAGAATATAAATAATTTTGGGCACCTAAGTTAATGTTTTCTTCAAGCTCTAGAGGATGTAACAAAACTGCAATTTATAATTAAAATAAAAAAACAAAGCACTTGTAGTTTGATTATGAACTCATTTACTTTTTCTTTTATTTATTTATTTATTTAGACATACTGCCAGCCGCCAATTGTCTGCCAAGGCAGGGGTAAGATATCGTAACGCACAGGAAGCAATATATGACAAATCGTCGGCACTTACAGTCAGCACAGTTAAATTGTGACACAAAAAGATGGCAACAGAGATTCATTTATAATACACATCTCTCGAGCAAAGAGTACCAACGAAAAACGACGAAACAATACAATGCAGGATAAAACAAGCTGGCAGTCACTGCGAAAAAAGCTGTTCTATCATTCCAGCGAATGATGACGCGGTGGTTGCATTTATTACGCTCTCGGGTAAACTGTTCCAGTCATTGGTTGGCCGCGTGAAAATGCTATTTCTTAATCACTAGTACTGCAGTAAGGGACCACGATAGTTTTCGAGTGCTTGTTGCGCGTTTGCCGACTTGCATGTAATTGCATGTAATTTTGGAAAGGTATTCGCGAAGAGTTGTTTACAATATTATATAGAAGCTTAAGACGATTGATCTTGCGATGTGTTTAAAGATGTGGCATTTTCAATACGTTGTAATTTGTAATGAGCTCTTTCTTCTGTATTCGTTGTACACAAATCGCAGCGCTTTCTACGGGACCATTTCAATTCCGTCTATGTTAATTTTGGAAGTGGGGTCCCATACCACATCAGCATACTCCAGTACAGAACGTGCAGTAGTGCTGTACAGCTGTTAATTTTGTTTGTGGTGTGCAATGTCTAAGTTTTCTTTTTAAGAACCAAAGTTTCGTCATTGCTTTGCGCACCATCCATGCCACATGACTATTGCAGCTGAGTTTTGAAGTGATTATAACTCCAAGATATTTGTATTCATTGACAGTTACTAAGGGATGATTGTTGATGGCGTATCTAAAATCGAGGGGAGTTTTCTTGTGCGTGACGCACATGTATGCACACTTAGAATTGTTTAGTGCCATCTGCCCATTCGTACACCATTGCGTTACACCGCTTAAATAGCTACTTAGCTTTACCTGATCGCTTCTCCAATCTATTTCTGAAAACAACTCGCAATAATCCACGTAAAACCGACATTCTATGCTATAATCGACAGTAAGATCGTTTATATAAACTAAAAAAAGCGAAGGCCCAAGTACAGATTTTTGGGTTAGTCCAGAAATCACCGGGACAATCGAAGAAATTACACCGCCGACCTCAAAAATTGGTGACGATTGCCGAAGTATGAATCCAACCACCGCACGAGTCTCTCATTTCTCAGTAGAATTTTAAGTTTTGTCAACCGCTTTTGACGTGGTACTCGGTCGAAGGCTTTTGCGAAATCTAAAAAGGTAACATCCATCTGGTCCCCCTTGTCGATAACATTAGCAACCTCATTTGCAGTATGAAGAAGTTGCGCAACCGTCGACAAGCCGTGCCTAAAACTAGGCTGCGGATTAGATATGAAGTTATTTGCCTCAAAGTGAGTCACGAGATGCTTAAATAAAAAAAAATGTTCCAGAACCTTACTGCATAAACAAAGCAAGGAAACTGGTTTGTAATTAGGCACTTTGAAGTCCGTAAACGGCTTTATGAAATATTATTACCTTTGCCGTTTTCGACTGGTCTGGTACAGCAGCCAGTTCAGGCACATTACTGAATATAACAAACAAAACTTTAGAGCACCATTCAGCATATATTTTCAAGAATCCGTTAGGAACATTGTCTGGACCGCTTGCCTTTTTGGTTTTTAAATTTAGAAGTGATTCGAAAACGCCTTCCTGTGACACCCGGACATCGGTGTTCCTATCGCATTCTATCTATATATATTCCGCTGAAACTTCCGTCGTTAGTCGTAAATACTGACGAGAAATAACAATTGAACGTTTCAACGATAACTGATTTGTCAACTATTTATCTTCCACAGTCCTCAATTATGGTTACGTGTAGCCTCGAGCACTGCAAATGCTTTCAAAATTTAGCTAGATCATTAAGAAGGAAGTCGGTCATTCGAACATTAGTGTACTCATACTTGGATTTTTTAATCAACGACTTAGGTTGTGTACGTAGCACAGCTATTTTTGTCTTGTTTATACGTGCTTTGTTTAGCCTTTTTTCCTGGCGCTTTACTTGTAAAATCTCTCTCGTAACCCAAGGACTGCTTAGTGTTTTTTTTCTAATTGGCACAAAGTGCTCTATACACGTGTTAACAGTTTCTTTGAAGAAATGCCATAGTTCGTTTTTGTCACAGTTACAAGATATAAATAAATAGGAAAAACAGGCCGATGGATAACTCAAGAAAATCTAAGATGCTTTCGTCTCCGGCTTTTTTATAATGTTTCACTTTCTTTACCGTATCAGATGGCCGATTGGGAACAAAGCCTGGACAGTCTAACACGACCATGCGGTGATCAGATATTCCATCTACAACAGCACACGGTAGTCTTCAACACACAGATCATTAGAAACAAATAACAAGTCAAGGTGTGAACTGGTAGTTTCTGTCACTCTCGTGCGACTGGACACAATCTGAACAAGATTGTTCAAAAACGCCAAAATCTATCAAAAGTTCGGAATGACAACACTCTCTCATCGATGTCATTGTAGCCCAGTCTAAGTTTGACAGATTAAAGACACCTCCTAAAATTATATTTTTGCTGTATTTTGACTACACATGCACGAAATCGTGTAAATCCTCAATGTTAGCACACGGTGGTCTGTACACTACTCCTACCAGAATAGAGGAGGATACAAAAGATAGTGTCACCCACACTGCTTCAGTGCGTGTGGTTTTACGCAGAAGAAAAAAATGTATTCCCGCTTTTATAACTATAGCCACCCCTCCTCCTTTTGAAGAAGGGTCTTTTCGTATAATTTCGTGCGTTGGGGGAACGATTTCGCAATCAGGAATACTATCACTTAGTCAAGTTTCGGTTATCAACAATATGTCTGGGTTGAAAATAAGAAGAACGCTTTCCAAGTCGATCGTGGTGTTAACTATGCTCCTTGCATTTAGGTTTATTACTCGAAGTTTCGTGTTACGGAGGAAGCTTCCGCACCAACAGCATTGCTCGCCCTAAGGAAGCCAAAATAGGGTCTGAGAGGCCCTATTTTCGGGCCAAACGTCAGCTGCAAACAACTTTTCTAGCCCTGAATTTTCGACGGACACACGAAACGAGGAGTAGGTATTATACTTACTTGGTAATTTTGTATAAAAAAAAATTAAAGACGTTTACAATCCCCTGCAACGCCGAATTAGAGCGCAGCTCTTGAGGAGGAGGAGGGGAAGGTACGGAGAGGAGGCTATGCCCCTCCTCCTCATCAGTACCTTCCGCTCCTCCTCTCCTGGTCCCCTCCCATTTAGCGGGAAATTTTCGCTAAATTTCCCGCTAACTGTAGCGGGAAAAGTTCCCCACTAAATTTAGAGCGGAAATTGTTCTCGCAAAATTTAGCGGGAAATTATTCCGCTAAATTTAGGAGATGAATTATTTCCACTGAATTTAGCGGAAAAAATTCCCCGCTAAAATTAGCGGGAAGAGCTTTCCGCTAAATTTAGCGGGAAATTTCGTCCACTAAATTTAGCGGGGAATTTTTTCCGCTAAATTTAGCGGGAAAATTTACCCATAAGCAACGCGCGGTGACGTCACGAGTGACGTCACTCGTAACCCTAGTGACGTCACACGTGACGTCATTATGTGAAACATCCCATAATGCAACGCGCGGTTACGCCGACGCCGATGCCGCTCAAGCCGGAAACGGGCGCCCAAAAGCTGCGCTCTAAAACACTTTTTTTTTTGTTACCGAGCACTTCGAAAACAACAGCTGACACATCGTTTGAGGAGGTGGACGGATGTAAGTGCAACACGAATATTGCCTTAGGGACAGGAGGCCGGGATGCGGCACGGAACTTACTGCCGCGGTCGGAACCGCGTGGCCTTCGGTGCGCTGGCCCGCCCTCGTCGACATCAGGCGATTTACGACTTCCCTTTAGTTGTCCCTCTCGTCACTCGTTGGCTGGAGGAGCTCCAGCTGCTCGTGCAGTTGAAGCAGGCCGGCGAAACGTCTTGCTGGTCGGAGACAAGGAGGCTTCGGTGACGGGGCCAGAACCTGGTCACTCGCAGGTCGGTTGCGCCGGGCTGCAGCGCTTCGAGTATCGGTAGGTATGTGCTCGCTCTGGCGTGCTGGGCCAGGGGCGTCAATACAAAGACATTTTCGAAGAAGCTCACTGTTTTACGTGCCAGTTGAACTCGAAGAAACTCGTTTGCTTCACAGGAACCGTATTTTCCTCAGAGAGCCCGTCGATTTTGCGGCAGAGCGTCAGCAGCGTCCCGCGAACACCGCACTTCTCCGACAGCACTTCTTCCCGTGGACTGCCGGCGTTCGAACCCGACGTAGACGTCCCAGGGCTTACAATCGCATCTCCCGGATTCTGGCATTTTGTGCACAGAGAGCTCTTAAACGTGCTAATGCAGTTTTCTACGAGCAGGTCGAAATCGGAATCTGGAACGTTGACGCATTTCGCACAGAAGCTTTGGTCGCACGCGCCCGAGCAAACGATAAACCGCGTCCGAGTTAACGAAGCAACACAGCTGCCGCGCAGGTCTTTTCCCGGAGCCATTCGAGAAGCGAAAACATATGTAGAACGCCATTAGAAAAATTGGCATGTGAACAATTAATATGCCTTCCTAAGAACAATCCCGTCGAACTAGTTGAGCTTCTTCCCAAGCTTCCAACCAGTGTTCCTGCCAATTTATTTATTATTTTCATTTATTTATTTTCAGAATACTGCCAATCCCCATTGGGGGATTATAGCAGGTATGGTACAAATAAAAACAACACACCAAATTTTTGAGGCGCGCGAAAAACAGTAATTTTTAGAAATCGTCACTTTCTTTCATACTGAAACAACAAAACAGAACATAACAGAAAGAACTAACTCATGAATTTGCTAAGAAGGTCTTGTTCAAGAGCTTGAATGAACGCATCTACATTTGTGTTGTTAAAAAATAGCGGATCAAGGCTGTTCCAATCTCTTACAGCTGAAGGAAAGAAAGAGTACCTAAAAGTATTATTATTGAAAGAGTATTCGGTTAGTGTATTGCAGTGTTTATGTCTTGTTGTTCTTGTCTGGGAAAAATTCACGTACTTGTTCTTGTCTATTTTAAAGGCGTCGTTTAAAAGGAGATACAAAAATTTGAGTCTTCCTAATTTTGCGCGATCAGCAATGGTCAGTAGGCTGGATCTTTTCAGCTGTAATTTACTCACACCTGTATAAAAGTGATAAATAAACAAAATAATTGGCATAAAAAATAAACCTACAGAAGAGTGCATATAAATCTTTTTAGAATACCGAAGTATTCTTCATAAATCTCGAAATGGAAAAAGGCAACGCCAGTATATCGCAGTCTATCATATACACAAGCCGAAGTTGTATTCCAAAAAGTGTTCCGCGTCTCGCTTTGGAGTAGTGCTTTTCCCTTAGCACGCTGGTGCGCTGCGGCAAAACAAGGCACGAAAAATCGCGATGCCTACTCCACGATTGTGGCTTCTCTGCAGTGCACCAGTGCACTATGAGAAGCGCACTCAACGAATATAGGTAACCCGCCAGAACAGATCGCGAACTTTGAGGTGTTGCGGAACTTCCGAGTACTGTCGGTCTTTGATATAAAATACAGTCGAACAATATGCTATTTGAGGCAATATTAATAAAACAAAAATTATGAAAACTTGCATAATCTATCGTAACGACTCGCCCGGTTGCGAGGCCTAGGCTATTATACCGGGTGTCTCAAATAGCGAACAGGCTCTTTAAATCGACCGCAAAAATCGGTTTCTTCACCTATCGCTCTACTATTTTGTGCAGCGTTGTCCGCATTTGGTGCATTTTTTGTATAAAATTTGCAAAAAGCACACTGACCCGAGGAAAAAGTTAAAAAAAAATTAAAAGGCTTAACTTCTATGGAAACGCCGCGAACCCACCGGTCATTAAACAATAGGGCGCCCTATTGTTTGTGGACCGGTGGCTTCACTGCGTTTCCATAGGAGTTGAGCATTTTCCTTTTTTTATTTTTTCCTCGGGTAAGTTTGCTTTTTACAAATTCTATAGAAAAAAATGCAACACCCGTGGGCAACGCTGCACAAAATCGTAGAGCGATAGGTGAAGAAACCGATTTTTGCGGTCGATTTAAAGAGCTTGGCCGCTATTTGAGACACCCTGTATCTCCAGTATTATATAAAAAAAGATAAGGTCTGACACAATGTTGGCGCAAATTCCTCACATTTTGGTAAAATGTAGCAGGATGTAACAGGGTAAGCACTTTGGCGCAGTTTGGCGCAAATGGTGCAGCAATCATATCACTGTACTCCGAACGACCTTCTTTGTAGCACACGCTTGTTTACGTTAGCTCCTGTTGTGGTCCCAAAACGAGAAGACAATTTGTTTTGTAGTTACAATGTCTCAATTTCTTAAGAATGTTTCAATTATCACAGTTTCAATGTAGCAAGATGTGACGCCAGTAGGTAGTTGTATATGAGCAGTTTAATGATTACCGGGAGATTGAAACGAGACTTGTGAATAACAGCGAAGTCCTTAGAAACCTTGTAAATGAGAGTTTCCATGTGGCACTTCCGTGAAAAGAATTACTGAAATAATACGCCTAAAATTTGAATACTAAGGACTATTTATATCAAACATTAAAACAATTAAACATTGTATAACAAGCTTCCAGCACCAGTATACAGTCGAAAAAGCTAGATTTATTCTTTTGTTTAAAAAATGCTACCATAGTTTTAGATCTATCTGTTCGCAGCGAATTTGGAATATTCCATCTGCACACACACACTTAAATGGGATTCATGACTTGAGCAAGAGGTCCGTTGTTATATGCGTAATGCAAATCTAGTGTCGTTGACGTAAGCTACGAGGATCACGTCGACACCAATTTTAACAATGTTGTTGATGTAAATATATAAAAAACACTAAACCCAATATAGTTCCCTAAAGAACAACGGGTTGTAAGCTGGAACACTGATTATACTGATGATGAGAGACGTTGAATTAAAAGCAATTGCTGGGCTAGTCGGTTAAACATCATAAATAGAGTAGCGCAAGAGGACAGGAACATGAAAGGGGCAGAACGAGTGCTTGTTGTCCCGTCTCTTTCATGTTCCCCTCCTCTTGCGCAATTGCATATGCGACAGACGTCTAGACATTCGCACACGTCGAGGTTGTTAAACATTCATGAAGGCAAACTCGTACCGACGTAGTGCGTTACGTCGGTGAAAACTCGCAACAACTGGGCTCTTTAATCCTACGCAACAATATAATATCCGAGTGACTCTAAAATATAGCCTATTTCCAGACAGCGACTGTGTAAAAAAGCAGAGCGCGGTGAACCTCCAGCATCCTGTTATTGCTACGCAGCCAATGAGAACGCGACATTAGCGGATCACCACGCCGAGAAACCAATCAGAAACCAAAGAAACGTGAACATAATTAGTTACGCCCCTCCTCTCTTCGGCTGTCGGTGACTCGAGTGGCTCTATAACCGCCCATCCGGCGTCTCGCAGAAACGCCGCGAAAGACGCCAAACTGGAGGAATCATCTCGAGTTTCGCGGAACGCAAGCGCGGCTGCATACAGCCCCAACCTCGAGCGAAGCGATGCAAATTTAAAACAATTAGCCCTCCCGCTCCCCTTCCTTTAATTCGGTTCGCAATCCACATCACGTCCGTACTCTCGATATGGAGGAGCTCCCCACTACCCTTCGTTAAACTCCGACCCCAGAAAGCCAATTAAACTTGGGGCAAAGAAATTGGCGCCGTGTCCCCTCCCCCCTTTCCCAATTACAATTTCCTTAGAACTTCTCCATACTACGTTTATGATGGACCGCAACGGATGCTGCGAATGGAGGCAACCAAGGAGCGAGCGAAAAAAACGTGCATCGTCACGTAGATCGTGGCCTTCGTGGGTTCGATAGAATCGCGTGCATGCTAGAAAAATCGCAAGATCGTGACATGTCACGTGTGACTCCGCGCACCGCTGCGTCCCACAGGAGGGTCACGTGTAACTGTCGCGACATTTGATTGGCCCGCACGGCTCGTAGCGTCCACGGCGGTCCGGCTTAAAGTGAAACGGAGTATGGCGGGAAGAAGACCATGGGGAAGGAAACAAGTTTCGGGTGCAAATTCGTCCGCACCAACGGTACCCCGGAAGCTTAATTTGGCGAAAAAGGCGTACGAAGGAACGTTTTTTTTTTTTTTTTTTTAAGATTGCATAACGGGTTTTTGGGGCGCCCTATTCAGTGGTTCTCGAGTGTGCGCCGATTGATATCCGCCCGTCATTTTTCGTAGCGAGACGGCAATGTGTAAGGAACAACACGGAGTGCTAAGAGTGCTCTTTCTCGATGCGTTCGTAGCTGCGATTTAGAAACCTGGAGGGAGAGATTGAAGTTTTGCGGTAGTTTCGCGAACTAAACCAACTTCCATGAAAACTGAAAATTTGTTTGCGGATACGTACCTATAATGGGATACAGCAGGCACGTAGCAGGAAGGGGGGGGCATGGGCCCTGCCCCCCCCCCCCCCCCCGAAATCTTCCATTTTCCGGGACCTCCTTTTCCCCCTCCCCTCATACAGCATTTTGTCATGGGTGCGCCCCTCGAAACAAAATCCTGGCTACGTGCCTGGGATGCACTAAGATCCGCAGGATTTATTGCGTCCGAACGCCTCTCAATTTAAGCAGAATGCAGTAGTCACTCCACCTATATTAAATTCGTTTCAAATGGATTTTTGTTTTCGTTATTGTATACTGATGACAGAAAGCAGGTTTACCTCACACAATTTCGAAAGGAGTCATCGAATGCGGCTGGTTCTGTCAGTATACAAAAGTTTATTTCCCTCGTCTACACACAACTCAGGATGCAATCCTAAAAAGGTTCCGCTCTACCGCAAAAGTAATGAACCGACAAATATTCGGAGCTTGCTTTCCCGGATCAACATAGAGCCCAATGAACAAAAGCAATAACATCATTTTCCGAAAATCTACGTTCTGCAACATCTTCGCTTTTGTGAGAGGGGTGTGACAGAGTTTAAAGGGGTACACCGGCGATTTTTTTGAGCTGCATAAAGTGGCAATATTTTCTGAATCTCTGGCCTTTACCTCTTCCGGTACGTTATTTAGTATCGCGGAAATCATAATAGTTATTGCGAAATCGGCAAATGAAAGTGACGCCAAAACCAACATTCAAAGAAACCCACACTTTTCAGTGCCGTGACGTCAGTGGCAGGCAGGCTTGCCAGTCGAGCAAGCAGTGTAAAAAATGGACTAGGCCAAGCATATTGTTCCGTGCTGGTGCGCGGGTACTGGAGCGAGCTTCCAAAAGCAAAAAATGTTCAAACTATGTCGCCCACCAAGGTTGCACGATGGGGCCTTTTAAGGGTATTTTCACTTCTCCACCATGCAAAGACGAAAAGAGTAGACACTCTAGGTTTCCTCCAACTAAAGCAGGACCTCAGAGTCCATCGGACGAACCGTTGCCACATTCGAACGGCGTCTAGCGGCAAACGCGTATAACTTCTTTAGAAAGACAGAGGCGCCGAAAATAGCGTTCTCGTAACGCATTGCCACCAGCAGGGCACGCAGTTACCAACCTCGTGCAATGCCAAGAAAAAAAGAAAAAAGAAACAAGTTTCGAGTTTTTTTACACTACAACTTTCGCGGCGTGCGTCAAGGTTATTCACAGCCTTTCTGATTCTTTTTTTTTCTTCGGATCTGTGGGGGCTGTTCGTAGAAAACTTTCAGCCTTTCCACTCTGGCGAAGAAGGAAGACCAGCAAAGCTGTACTATGGTGGGAATGAAGTTATGGCCGGCCGCAAGCCGGAAAGCCACAATGAAAAGGCTGGAAAGGTTGCCGCCATCTATGAGAGACGACGGCAACCAGACAACCGACTTGCCGGTTATCTGGTTGCCGCCGTCGCTCATAGAAGGCGGTTGCTGTCCAGAGTTTTGTGTCGACATCTGTTTGCCCACGGACACGATCCTGGGGAAACTAGCCTTTAACAGCTCCGCTGTAGAAAAAAGTCACAACATGACGAGACGCGCTCAGGTGGCTTATAAACGAAACATAAAAACATTTGATTCCAATTACACCGCATATAGCGCGGCAACGGAAGTAAGCCGGTCCATTCTCTCCGGCCCATCGATCCCGCAAACCTCGCGTCAGTGCGATCCGCTCGCTAGCCGATTCAGCAACCCGACTGACCGACACCGCATTTCTCGAAACCACATCGACTTACGGCCGAGCCTCGTCCAGCTGCGGGTCCAATCGGCTCGATCCCTCCGATCCCGACTACGTTTCACCTCGCGACGGACCGCGTCGGACGTTAGGAGCCAATCGGAGTCAATCCACCATCGGAGCCAATCCAACATCCTGCGAGTGCCACGTGACCTCCAGGTTTTACTCCGTTTCACTCCAAGGTCGATGAAGCCAATCACCCAGCAGAAAAAAGTGCATCGTCACTTTGGGGGTTCGCTATCACCCGGTCAACCAATCACACATAAAAAAGTGCAGGATCCCGGCACACTCAGTGCGCGTGATTGGATTAGACGGCGATAGCAGAGCACCGTGACGATGCATTTTTGAGGCTGCATTGATTGGGTCCATCGGATTCTAGAGTTGGCCGAAGACTCGAAGTGAAGCATAGAATAGACCAACTCGAGTATCTGAGTAACACCACTGCGGTGGCGCTGCTGTCGGCACTGCGCATGCGCAGATGCTTCGCCCGACGCGAATCTGGTTTCTGCGCACGCGCGATGCCCACACCTGGTGTGGGCACACGCGGGCTCGTTTGTAAGCAGTGTGTTGGTCTATAGCGGGCTACGCGCGGGGGACGAGTAGTCACACGACGCCTTCTTAGCGCTGGATTGGATTGGCTATAGGGTGGCTCATAGCGTCCGCAACGGTTCGTGTCGCAAGGTGAAACAAAGTATATATAGAGTCGATCCCGAACACCCAAAGTGAGAATCACGGTGGTCCTTTCTTGGGTACGACGTGGGTCGCAATGTTAGTCCCGCTTGTGGCTTTTTTTGTTTTGTTTTTTGCCGTTGCCAACCGCGATTGAGGGCCCGAAACCAATTTGCAGCTGCGGGGTGGGAGGTTCCCGATCAGCAGCCTTTCTTCTTCTCCTCCTTCGCGGGAATCGGCTTCTGAATCTCGCGACATCCCATTTGCTCCGGCGAAAGGCGCGATCAAAATGGGGAAGACGGGGAAAAGAAGGGAACAGGAGTTGGGGAAGAAAACAATGGCGAAATTCGGGAGGAGCGGCGGAAGGTCCAACAATAGAGGCACGAGAGCTCCTGTTTGTTCTTTTAAATTTGTTTTATTGTTGCTTTTTTATTGGGGGGGGGGGGGTTGCGAATTCGGGTATATATGAATAGAACAGGAAAAAGTTAGCGCGAATAAAGGATCGCCAGCTTTTCTTAATCTTCCTCCTGTAGAGGAAAGATTGTCGGGAAAGCGTAAAGAAATTAACAAGTCGGATGAAACGTCGACCCGAATAAACGTTTTTCTGTAATAGCAACGTACGTGGTTCTAAAACGTTCCGTACCGGGCAGACATAGTTTATCGGTGCTCTGACACGAACACTCCTCGACCACCAATAGCCTTAAAAGACAAAGTTGATCCTGACAACGAATTGGTCCGAACATCATCGCTCAAGCAGGTTATTATCCATCCCATCATTTGTAGAACTCCGTTAGTTCAAGAACCTCGCTAATAAGAAACTAAATTACTTCAACATTGCTAATAACGAACTCCTATACCGAACCAACTTCGCTTAATAAGGAATTTCGCCACTTCAGCAACTTCGCAAATTAAGAACTACGTTACTTTACAGTTAGCAAAGTAACCAAGATCCTATTTAGTATATCACCGAGGCACGTGAATGCCCGTTCGTCTCGGAAAATAGGAGACGCTAATATTAACGAGTATACCCGCTAGTGTCGTCTGCTTAAAATTATTATAAGCCACGACAGACTCTCCTGGCATTTAAGAGTTGTGCGAGTTCTTAGCGAATCAAATACCTTCTGCTCATGATATCAGGAGGTATTGAACCACTATTCTTCCAATAATAATCGGCACTAAAATGAAAGGAAATCCGCCCTTAACTGATATCGGCGTTCCATGTACCCCTCGAATGTCAAAGGAATTCGACGAGAAAGACGCGAGATACAAGATGTACGGCAGCCGCAACATTAAGAGGGTCCGTAAGAATGCCGTCCGTTCTTCCGGAATCAAATTGGACATGTCACGCAAGACAGCCCGCATGGAACGTTGGTCGCGCCGGTTCCCGCATTCCGTTGCGTCTCCCTTATTCGAGATAACAAGGAAGTGAGCAATAAAATAGGGAAATACAAGGGAAAACGGGAAGGGAGGAAAACGAACACACCGATCAAAAGATAAAACGGCGGGAAAAGATGCAAGAAAAAGGAATATAGTAAAAATGGGAAAGGAAAAGGGAGAGGAAAGGGAACAAGGGGAAATGAGGAAAGGAAACTATATGTCGGGCGGGTAAAGGAAACCATAAAAGAGAAACGAACTGGGGGAGAACCGTGGAAAGGATCAAAATATTAATAAGGAAAGGAAGTAAACAGGGTGCGAATGAACAAGGCAACTAAAAGGGGGACGCTAGGGAAACTGCAGATGTGAAGGACAGATACAAAATGGGGAAGTGTCAAAATGAACGGGGACGCGCTTTGCGAATGAAAGGGGAACTGGGAACTGAGAAGGGAAGAACGCGAGATGATGGTACTATAGGGAAAGGGGAAGAGTGCGAGTGTGGGAGAAAGGGCAAACGACGAAAGGAAAAGCTGTAGAAACAACAACACAAATCGGGGGGGGGGGGGACAACATACGCAGCGGGCAGAAGGGTGACCAATCTTCCCAATTAAATCTACGTTTCGGGAAGATAGAAATGAGGAATATGACAGTGGGAAAATGAGCCCCAGCGGATGATAAATAATGATGGAGAAGCGTAAATATTGCGAGGCAATAGGGACATTAGGTGCAACCGTCAGGTCGTTCTGCGTTAATAAAGAGTTAAGTATGGTGGTCTTTTTATTGCGCTTTCATCGTTATACAGATCATGATAATTCCTATTCAATTTGTAGGCGTAGCTATGTATTTTAATTCTGTATAACTTGGTAGCTTAATAGTGCGAAATTGCATCCTAAATCAGCATCCACATCCCCCTCGGTTCTGCAGCTTGAAGTAATAGGATAAACATAGGCTAGCTCAAATCATTCGTAGCATGAAGTAACTCCCGAGTCTATACAAAAATAAAAAATAAAAAGCTTCATTGAAAAAAAAAGTAAAAGAGGAAGTGAGTAAAATTAGTAACAAAATGTGAAAAACATATGTATCGCGTAAAAACTGGTTTGACAAAAGAACTATAACACCAGGTACTGACAGCTATACGCAAAGTGTGGTTTACAATGTTCACGCGTCTTGCTTTGTGATTCGTTCTTCGGCGTCCTTAAGGGCTAATGCTGCAATCTCATTGGCCGAGAAGAGATAACAAGATGCCGGAAAATCGTCACGCTCCACGTTTTCGAATCGCTTGGCGACTGTACGGCGCCCGAGTCAGCCCCGCGTTTTGCGCACCCCGTGCGTTTGTTTACCCGCCAAATGCGCTAACGTGGTTTTTGTTTCCTGCCGAAATCAACCAATCACGGACTGCAGTTGGCTGCCTCGACATCGTGCGCTCCCTGCGCGTAAGACGCATTTTGGAGCACTTGCTCGCCGTATAGATTAAGTTGCGTTGTCTTGTCAACGGCCCGATTGCTGGCTGACCAGCACCGAGAACTTTGAATCCGGACAAATGACTCGTTAGGCTGTGTGGCCTTTGGCCTCTATTTCCCATCCAAATGTATTCCCCCCCAACAAAAAAAAAAATCAGTGGTAAAGAATTTATATTACTAAACGAGATCAAGCAAAAACGTACAGCATCTTAAGTATGGTGAAGTAAAACATAACGAATAGGAAAGCAAACAAGAAAAAATTCCGATTGGCTGACAGCGGAAAGAGATACGGCGCGGAGAAAAGCGGACATCTACCGAAAGGAGAAGGAACCGACAGGGAGCTGAAAGCGGACATACTCTTCCCATTTCCCCATAAACCAGGACTGATGATTTTGGGGGAGAGCAAGAAAGGGATGAGGACAAGGAGCAAGTGCGCGGAACGCCGGATCAATGCGCCGACCGGAGTGCGTCATAGAAGGTCGCCATGCCTGCCTCTCCCCAATTTGCCTCTCTCTCGCTTTCTCTCTCTTCCCTATATCCGCAGTAATCTCTCTCTCCTTCTTCCCTCTTCTCCCCAAGTTCCCTCCTCTTTGTGGTACGTCTACCCCGCCGCGGGATGTGAGTCATGTTCGACGGGAGCACGATTCTACGTCGTTGGACGGGCGTCGGAAAACTGCTAGGCAGTTAAAGCAATAGAGCCACAAAGACAAGGCCTGCGCCTTTTCTCCCCAAACGTCGTCGTTAGTGGCAGAGTCTGAGTAGTGGATACACGCAGCGCCGCCTAGCTCGCGTCAGTATCGCCTCCAGTGACTCTAGTTGTGCTTTGGTGCTTCGGGCGGATCGTTGATCCACTAAGGATGACGTCATGCACAGGCCTGGTCTTCTACGTGGCATTGGTTAAGGTATGGGGAAAGCAGACTCCGAAAGAGGCGCTGCTATCTTGCGCGTGGTGTGGTTCGCTTAGAAAAGAAAAACAGCAGTCGTAGTAGCCCAGACTTGTACGTGACCAGGGCCGGCTTGCTAAAAACAGCGTCTCAGCCAAGACCGGGGGAAAGAAAGCACTGCCAAAGCCAGTGCACGAGCTGAGCGGGACTCAAACCGCGTCTCAAGACGCTCGTACGCCCCAGCCATTGCAGTGCTTTCTTTCACCCATTCTCAGCTGAGACGCTGTTCTAGCGTCTCAGCTGAGACGGTACCGGAGTAAGAACCTCGCTACTTTCCGCAAACAGAAAGCGGTAACACAGATAATAACTTTATTATACACTTTTTGACGAAGTAACCTGTAACGCCATTGCTAGCCACTCACGGCTTAAAATAGAGGGGGTGGGGTGGTTCATTATGTTCTCACATATGCGGCATGAACCTTTTCTTCATCCCCGAACGTCGTGCCGTATTCGCATCACGAAGATCTCGACCCAGGAAAACTAATACAAAAATTCGATAACAGGCGCGCATAAAGTTTCCGGCCGATCGATACCCTTACACGCCCTTCCCAATAAATGTTACTTTCAAGCCAGAAAACAAGCTTATTCGATAGTTAGTCGATTCATCGCTCATGCAACGTTCTTTGTGTACATATGTGATTTCAAACGTCACGTAGGCCATCGATTTCCTAACATGAATAATGGAGGGAAATGTATCACGTTGCTTTTAAGGTAAAGGGACGCTTTAAGGCCCGTTTACACACTTGCAACCAAGTACAACCGAGAGAGACAAGACCTGATGAAACCTCTTAAAATTTCTTAGGACGAGAGAACACACTGGCACGCTGGCGCCATCTATGCGGTGACCCTGGAACTGCATTTCACAAGAGCGAAGGTTTTGCGGGATCTTCCGAGGTCAAATGTGCGTAATACCTGTGAAAAAGGCTCATTTATAACGTTGACAAAGGTTTTTAGAGCCAAGAAACAAAGGATAATGCGCGAGAGAAATCGAAAATATGCCGGACCGCCAAGTTCACACTGCTACCCAATAGATGGCGCCAGAGTGTCCTCTCGTCGTAAGATATATTGCGGTTCCAAGGCACTCGGTTCTAAGAGGTCGCAGGTGAGTGAATAGGCCTTTACTTTCGCGACTAGGTAGCGAGTAATCTACGTGTTCTATTCCTAGAGTCAATAACCGGTAAAGACAATTAAGTTACTTTTTGTAAGGTCTGGTCCTAACATATCAGCTTTATGAAGATATTTCTATTAACACACATAATTAGCTAACAAAAGGGGATACCAAGTGATTGCTCGGTAGCGCTTGCCGTGCACTGGGATTCTAGACCTATTAAAAATAAGCAAAGTTAACAAGAGGAGACACAAGTACGATGACATCTTTGCTCCCAGCGAAAACCGTTCTTCAGAAACTTGATCGCGTGCGCCGCATTAGGTAAAAATCGCCATCGATTTGTTTGGGACCAGAGCGTAGCTTTCAGCATGATTCGAATCGAACCGCTTCAGTTGCCGAGGGCGGTGAGCTCAATCGCTGCCCAAGGTTACGCCTGTCTCCTAAGATCACGATGTTCAGCGCGGAAAACTTCGCCTTTAATCACTCTGAAAGCTAGCTCTGTTCTAGGCAGATCGATTGCAATTTCTACGTTCACGCCGCGCACG
Source organism: Ixodes ricinus (assembly GCA_037355805.1). Taxonomy (NCBI): domain Eukaryota; kingdom Metazoa; phylum Arthropoda; class Arachnida; order Ixodida; family Ixodidae; genus Ixodes; species Ixodes ricinus. The sequence continues at coordinate 101,934 of JAZHYW010036355.1, forward strand.
CGATCCTATTTCAGTGTACTCGGCTTCACGTACAGGAGAGACCGCAGCGAAGGCTACCCTGCATCCCCGCCAATACAGCGCTGTGGACGAATCACGTGACCACGGGCCCCGTGCGCGCTGCATTCCTCCCAACCGTCACGTGACGACAGTTACACGGCGTTGGGCGGCCGGCCCCGATGGCGTGTAGCGTCATCCCGGAGCACAAGAGCCGTACAAACTCGATCAATTCTATTGTGATTGGTAGTTGTATATGGCCTTACATATACCTCAAATACCTCGAATGTCAAGACTGTCGTTTCATGTAACTCCGACTCGTGGAAGGTTACGGACAATCTCCCGATTGACAGGATCTCATGGCATCGTTGTCATATATCTGTGCACCGTGCCGCCAATGCTGCCTCCGTCAAATCTCGCCGCATTTATTTAACCGAGGCTTCGACCCGTCCCTGATATTAGCGAAGAGGCTTTGTATTGCCGGATACATTGTCCGACGGGCGCCACTAGAAAGAGATGCGTTTTATCAGTTTCATCAACATTACAAAAAAAAAGAAGATAATAGATTAATATTATAATGCAATTAAATGCAAAGGTGCAAGCGAGCTGGACAAGAATGACGAAAATAATCCCTGGAGAAGGGGAACAAGAGGGACAAAGGAGAAACACAAATCTCCAAACACAGCTAGGTGACTGGTGCCGTGCGCGACCGAAAAACTCCGCCTGGTCCCGGACCAGGCGGACACCCAAGAACGAGAGAGTGTCGAAATATTCGAGCGAATATTATGCGTAGAATATTCTGCCATACTTAATAAAAAAAAAAAAAAACCTCGGACGTTTTAAAGTTACGTTAAGAACACGTTTTTAATCGGCGAGGACACGAAGCCCAAGCCCAACCCCGACGCACCACTCGCGTGAAATCCGTGTCCTGCGCTGGCCTAGCCAATGAAGCAGCGCCAAAAGTGTCTGTTTGATATCACCGACTGAAGGAATCACGCAGAGGGAATGGGCCGCAATCCTGCGCTCTTACTTTTGCGTGGTTGATCGAACCGGTAATATCGAGCCCACAAAGACAACGGGCGCCGTGGCAATGCACTTTTGGCGACGCTCCATCAGAAGGAAGCGTCGATTATTGCGGCGTCGAACTTGGAGTGGAACGGAGTGAAAGAGCCGTTGAATCTGCCGCCTTCCGGTCCCCGATTACGCCAAGTACTTTGCTATAGTCTGTTACAGGCATAGAATCGCGGGACAAGCCCTCTGCTCCTGGTGATTGCTGGTTTCCTTCACTCCACTTGCCTCATCTCCACCATGCTGTGCTAAAGTGAAAGGAGAGGGGAAGGCGATCTGAGAGGCGGAATTGTCCTGCTATCTTTAAGCTGAGACAGATTATATGGGGAATGTATTCCTCTCAGCGCATCTGCATTAGACGGCGAGCCTACAGCGCCAACTCCTCGTCCTAGCGGTGTGGGCATCTCGTGTCTATGAGAACAGAAGCGCATCGAGCTTTCCAGACAGTCGCGGAGTCACGCGGCGACAAGGACGCCGACGCACCCAGATACCGGATATGCCGAGACTAGCAGAGACGGCTGTTTGGACTGGTGCTCGAATTACCCATGACAATGGATGGCGGTAGGCATCCCTCCTAATTCAAATACCCCCCCCCCCCCCCCACACACACACAGACACGCTATGCCTGACATAAGCATATTTCGCTGTCTTCGATGGTAACCTGGAGAGGGTAGTGCAACCCGAAATATTAAGACAGTTAAGGGAACCGAAGACACAAGTGTTTCTATGTGATTTGAGCATCATTAAACATATCTTGCTATAGTTGAAAGAGTCGTGAGTGTAGCTTCTGTCTATTCGATTGTGCTTTTTTTTTGCTTCTGTTCTATGTTAACATGATGTTTCAGTATTAGTAGCATAATAATAATAATAATAATAATAATTAAATATTATTATAATAACTGATTATTATTATTATTATTATTGTGAAGCTTTACTTGACCGCGTTCAAAAGAAATTCGGCTACATTCTTAACTATCGCTACTTGAAAAACGAGCCATACAGTTTTTCCAGTTTCTGTACCCAGTACAAAATCGAAACTTTGTATCACCGCAGGCTCTCTGCTGACATTTTGTTTCTCTTTAAATGTTTACACGGCAAGATTGATTCTCCTGAGATTTTATCCTCTATTTCATTGCGTATGTCCAACTGCAGCACTGTGCATAGTAGCGCATTTTATCCCCCTGCGGCAAAAATGTTGAACCCTGTCACCCGCATGCAACTAAAATACAATGACTTCGCCGAAAAACTTGACATAATCAACGACAGTATTTCAGGTTTTCGCGCGTCATTAAGGCTATTGTAACGCAATTAATAGTGCTCTTGATTTTTTTTTGCCACGGTTGTTTTTGGGTTGATTTGGTGAATGCATTTCTGTGCACTCATTGGATGTGTTTTTATCTACATTAATGTTTGTCTTCACTTATTTTGTCTTATTGTCTTCGTGTCGCTCTGTATGCGTCTTGACGCCTTGATTTCCCTCTCTTGTTTATTCTTTCTTTCAGTGTTTTCCTCATGTTCCAACAAAAAGGCTACTGGCTGTTCTTGAACACGCACTAAACATTATTATTATTATTAATATTATTATTATTATTATTCCTGCTAAAGGCGACTGTAGGCGTACAAAATGCCCTCACCTCAGGTTCAATCGCCAAAACCACGGCCGGTATTTTTTTAAATTATTATTATCGCTTTTCTGTTTTATGTTTTAGTCACCAGGTTGCGCCAAATTTTCGCTCCGCGTTTATTTTGGCACGACCTTCCCGTTTCTCTACTTCACGTTTTGGTAGCTAGATATAGTTGCCTTGCTTCCATTTATATATAGAGTTAGTTATATTTCTAAACTTGGAGAAACAGTGACGACAAGCTTGATCTATAATGTCAACTCACTTTCGGCGTACGTTTAGTTAATTTTCGAAGTAGATTTAAGTACTGTCCAAATTCGACCGCACTCTCAAATAAAGAGCGCCACAAAAACTACGCAAGCAATGAATAGGAACACACGATAGAGCAGCGCAGGTTTTTCTTACCCGAGGATATACCGCAGGACAGAATACCTGGTACCAGCATACGAGTACAATCAAAACCAAAGCTCACCGCACGACGATTACAGGCCGGTACATCCGTCAAGTCGTTTTGTTCGAGATCATAAATATCCAGCTGGAGGGTTATCGTTAGCAAACAAATATTTCGGCTAGAACAGGGGGCGGCAGAGCGGTGAAGGGAAAGACCGCTGGAATCTCACGTGCGGTGAACAAAAGATTAATTTTGAAACAACAAACAGCTGGAAACCGCACGCTGTTTTTAAAATAGGCTTCTCCACGGACGTAGAGAAAGGCGACGAGCAAAACGATTTACAAGAGAGAAGATTTCTCAGAATGTTTGCCGCCATTTAGTAAGCATAGTGACCGCATTGATGATGATTATATTCTTGGACTAGATAAATCAAAGCGCAACTGACAATAAAGATGTTCCTTTAAAGGCAAAGATGAGCACACCCAAAAAAAGAAATACAAAAAACAAGAATATTATTCTTAAAAAAGAAAGACGTTTACAACTTCCTGTAACGCCGAATTAGAGCGCAGCTCTTGAGGACGAGAAGGGGAGGGCACTGAGGGGAGGGTATGCCCCTTCTCCTCATCCATACCTCTCCTCCACCCTCCTCCTTCTCCTCCTCCCCGCGCGTTGCATCATGGGCCGTTTCCATAATGCAACGCGCAGGACCCTCGTGACGTTACTCGTGAAGTCCCGTGTGACGTCACGAGTCCCGGGCGTTGCACTATGGGACATTTCCCATAACGCACCGCGCGGTTACGTCGACGGCGACGCCGACGCCGCTAAAGCCGGAAAAGGGCGCCTAAGAGCTGCGCTCTAAAACGTAGCTATGGCAAGCGAAATTTACAGAGTGTCCGGCAGTGAATCCAGTATTACGGCCTTGCTTTCTTAAAGCGATAAATAAAGAAATAGCGCCTGACTCACACCGCGGATACCTCAAATAACCTCGTTTATTTCACAAAAATCAAGAACGTGAACTATAAACGTGTACATCTGACGTACAAATTAACCGCGTTTGAAACCGCGCCGCGTCGACTAACAAAGACATTTAGTTTTTGTTCACCTTGGCCAGAAGGTTCTTTTGTTAGCAGGATCAAGAAACCCGCCGCTTTAAAAAGAAACAACAAAACAACAACAAACGAACAACAAGCGAAACTGTCTGCTCGTGCTTGCATCTGGCCCAGAAAAATACTGGCAACATGAAAGTTTACAAAGCCGTTGTAGCAAATGAAAGAAAATCCGACGAATTTCACCTCCAAGTAGGTCGCGGTGCAAGTTAAACTGTAGTAGATGTATTATCACTGTTACAGTGATAATCTTTGACCGAAATCCGCGGGTCGTTGTTGCCACACTTTCAGTCAGATTTTCTGTTACTTGCAAGATAATGTTTACACAAAACACGAAGGTACAGTCGAAGCTGGTTTGAAATACTTCGCAAGGAGTATACATTCTACCCCGCTAATGTCCATTTGTAACGCCGAATCCTCCAGAGCGGCAGGGAAATCCTGTGCACGAGAGAACGTAGGCGCATAGCGCTCTCCAAGCCGAGATACCGAATTCGCCAAGACAGCAGAGACGGCCGTCTCCGCTGTGACGACGGGTTTTCAGGGCGATAGATGGCGTGAGCCGCCTCTCTCAATTCAAAAGAGGTGAAAACCTCGAGGCTCAGCGCGTCCAGTCGTTCCAACTACGCAAACGCTGCCGGCGCCAAGGCCGGCAGCGTTTGCCACGTCGACTTTAGGGTGTTCTAAGATGGCGTCTGATGTCTGGGATCGGTCCCAGTCGCCGCACCGGCACATGCGCACAATTATCCGCGACTGGTAATCCCCCCCTCCCCCCTCCGGCGCTCGCCCTCGAGGACCGAAGAGAAAGGGAGAGAGGAACAAAAGCACGTGGGCGCTTTTGAATGAACAAACACGCGCATGTTCATCTTGCTGCGGAACCCACTGCGGAAATCTCGAAGTGGCGCAAAATTCTCCGCGGCAATTCTTCCGCGAGATAAAAGTCTCTCGCTGCGACAGATAAGTTACGCGATAGCATAAAGTGCACTCTGAATTTTTGTTTCGTCGCATATTTGCCTTTATTGTTCGAGCCTCCGGCAACCTTTTTTACTCCGCGGAACACTGGGCACTGACACTGGGAATGCACAGATTTCTCCAAGGGTTCGAGAGAAGGTTCACCAGGGAGATCTCAACCAGGTGCGTGCGAATCATCCGCCTGACAAGCTGGTTCACGCTTCGAGGACCTATTTTTTTCAGACTCGCGTGGTCGGCGTCTGTCGACATCACGTAGTCGTCGATGTGGACCTTCTCGGACTTGAGGGAAAAGCCGTAGCCTACACCGCTGTCCCTCAGGACGGTGATGGTGGCAAGGTAGGTGGCTTCGCCAAGAAGTACCAGGACCGGATTCAGGCCGCTGATGGTGCCATCGTTGCTACGAAACTGGATCTTCGCATGCACCTCGCCCAGCTTCTTTATCATAATGCGGACCTGAAGCAGCACGAAAGCAGTTTGAGGAATCGGCGACCCAGGTTACAAGACAGTTTTAGGAAGCCGTTTTTTGCACATCTGATAGGTACGGTGGGTCTCTCCGTTACACACTGCGCATGTGCGAGTCTTGTGCAGTAGCACATGCGCAACTCGTACCGGCGGGCCCATCGTGCCGATGTACAAAAACGGTTCCCTAAAACCCTTCACTAGAGAGTTTAAGGGAACCGTAGCTGCATGTAGCTGCAGAGCTACATGCAGCAAAACAGACGACTACCATGTCCACCACGTGACACCACCGGTATCGCGACCGGCGACAGCATGACACTTCTATGATGTCATCAGGCGGAAATCGAGGGACCACTTTTGTGGACGCGGTCAACACACCAGTCGGATAGACCCATTCCAGGAACCGTCGTGGCGATGAAAACGTTTCCGTTAATAGGGACTTTTAGCAAACCGTTACCGCGTTCCGTACCGCACCACCGTAGCCTTCGAAGCATGCTTTTAAACGCCGCGCCCTGCATTCACGGTATCACCCGGCCGCGCGCTTAAAAGCATGGTTCAAAGTCTCCGGCAGTACGCGGAACAGAGTGACGGTTTGCTAAAAGTCCCTAATATCGAGACCTCCAAACCGGTTTGCTTGCGAATGCGGGTATTTCTCCCGCTGATTAAAATAGTCACCAGAGGGATTTTTACAGTCACGTGGCGGGCTCCGTGGGTGCAAGGTACATGGTGCACTACGCAAATGGCTGCTGTAAGTCCGTTCTAGCTTCGATTATTCGAGTCTGATTTTGCGTGCAGTCAGAAGATAAAAAGATCTCAAATGTAAGTGAAATGAATCGCATTTGTGTACTTTAGGTGCGGCCTGTAAAGTTATTTCTAGGGAAGGTCGTGTTAAGCGAGAATTAAAGAAACCGACATGCAAGGCCTACGTCTGCTGAGCGAAATCGACAGGAACGCCACTTACGTTTTCCTTACGGAGACAGTCACCTGACCTGAAAACACCCCTTGCGGCTATTTTAGCCGCCGGGAGACAAACCCGCCTTTACCAGCAAACCAGTCCTAGCCCTATACATAGTCGTCCCGTCGGGCCACAGGTACTGGTATACAAAACGGTTCCTGGAAGTGGTATTCACCGGACGTCAGGCTTGAGGGCCGCGTTCACAGCGCATGCTCGGAACAAGGCGGCACTTATTCTCTAAGAACAGAATCTTGGTGGCGTTAAATGCGCGCTGCAGAAGCGTTGTGCAAAGCTCGTTGGAAGCTCGCACGCTCAGCAGCAACGGACTCAAGTATGGACGCCAGTGAAGACAACCTATATCACCGATGCATCAAACATGGTCCCGAGGTGGCAACAAATAATTACGTCACATGAGCCGGCGTGTCATGTTGTGGCATGTCGCGGTTGGTTGTAGCATAGCCTCCTCTACACTCACAAAGCCTGGCAGGTTCGACGACGGAGCCATAGAGTGCCCGGTCGCAGATTTGGAACGCGAGGATCTGGTAGCACAGAGCATCAAAGAGCCATTTCTCTCGGGAACCTGGACGTCAGCGCACAGCTTTTGCAGCGGCGAGGACCCGAAATACACTTTCAGGTCCTCGCGTCTCGCCGCAGCGCCTCGCGGAAGCGGGGAGACGCTGCGTTTCGGCGTCTCGCCGCAGCGGAGCGCCAGTCACGTGGCTCTCCTCTCATTCGTTGTCGGCCGCTCCACCTTATCCATTTCGCTGGCCGCTTCTCGTGGCGATCTGCCAGGCTTTGTCAGTATATAGTAGGCTATGGTTGCAGGAATGCTGGCGAAAAAGGCGAGCAGACACAAAGGTCGCTGTCATCGCGGCGTCCCGTAATTTGTCGATGCGAATGTTGCCGTAAACTGCCAAGCTGAGGGCCACCTGCAGCAAGCAGGAAAGGTCTCTGCCGCATGTTAAAGAAATAGTGGTAATATTAATTCTCAGTTAAATTTATTCCATGCTAACCTGTAAGGAAAATAACGTTGCTAATGTAATTCTTTAGGGCGCTATATCCCCAACTGTGATCAAAGGTTTACAGAAGATCGAGGTATTTGTATTTCTGTGGCTCGAACTAAGCGACGTCCGTCATGAGCCCCAATAACTAAATATTTGAATACCCCGATGTTCCGCGCGCATTCTCTGTAAAAACCGCCACACGAAATTTCTGTGGCTTCCGGTTTTCGCGCGAAGACCCAAAATTTTGCCCGAAAAAAAAAAAAAGAAAAACGGAGAAACAATGCGGTTGACCAACGAGCAGACGTAAATCGTGAGCGGGGACTTGAACTGGCACCCCCTTTTCCAGTATAATAGACGTTTAAAAAAAAATGCGAGCCCTCCAGTAGCATGCTGCGTCGATTCTCCGAGGACGCCATGTTTTGGGAATGCACTGTGCTGAGCCTGGACTGGACGCGAGCGCTTCGTCAGCGTTGGGCGTTTACTCGGGTCCAAATCTCCAGAACGCGAGTGCGCCGTCATCGCTGGACGCTGAAGCCGCACTCGCCAGTCGAACGCTTCGCGTAGGAAACGATACCCAAAATATGGCTGCCGCCAGTGTTTCCAGATGGACTCTTGAAACTATCTGTTGCGACAAGAAAGATGGCAATTAAGCATCGGTTAAGACGTGTCAGCCGCGACAGAATGCGAAGAGTAGAGTTAGAGCAATTTAAAGACGAAGCCGGTAACCTCTTTAGTGCACATGGAAGTTAGCTTATCTTATCTTAGCTTATCTATATACGTATTCTTCGTTCCACATGGAACGAAGAAAACATATATAGATACGCGGGGGCAACCGGGATCTCCCCGTAGGGGCATACCGTACCTCAAGAAAGAGCTCATTGTAGTTCCTGGTGTAACGCCTCCAGAGGACAGACACCTCCGGCTTGTTCCCGTTGAACAGTCCAGAGACGGACGTGGCGGTGACCTCCACACCGCGTCGCTGACTGTCTTTGTACGAAAAGATGGTGTCCACCAGCTTGATACCACGTGACGAGATGCTTGTCACGAAGAGCCTCAAAAATCTCGCCTGCATGTCTCGAATGATATCTGTGTCTTTTGGCGTGAGTGAACACGGAGGTCTTGGACGCGTGCTGTCTGGGGGCCTTCTGGTCGGGAAAGGCTGCGGCGAAGGGTGACCAGTACCAACAGTCCCGTGGGTAGAATGTCCGGAAGCTGCGACTTCAGGCCCGCCATACGGAGAAGTCCGATCAGGCTGTATACCCTCTGGAGACGTTACGGTTTCGGGAGGCTCCGGTGAAGAAGGATGAGCATCGTGGGTCGAAGGTACAGGTGAAACTTCCTCCCACTCGGTCGTGGATGATGACTCGGTCGAAGAAACCTGACCAGGTGATGTCGTCCTATCACCCGCTGGGCTGCTTGAATGTGTGTGCTCAGTGCTGGCCCTTGACTCTGCCGGTTCCCAAGACCAGAGAGGAACTAACTTGTACTTCCGCGAACCCGGTGCAAGCCCGGAGTGGGTAGTCGATCTGCTAGTCATGTCTGTGATCGGGGACGTTTCGGGTTGGGAAGGCTTCGCTGTATCATCACCAGAAACATCAAGCCCAGGTGGAACTTCACTCTCGGTGAGCGTAGACGATGAGTCGCTCGAGGGAGTCTGCTCCTGTGATACCTCCTCGCTAACCGTGGGATGTTCAGGCGGGAATGTCTTCTCAGGAGGTAACCATTCGGTGGTGGGCCAGCGCGCCGGTGTTGGCCAAGACCAGAGAGGCACGAGCTTGTATTTTCGAGAACCCGGAGCAAGGCCGATAGTGGAAGTCGATGCGCCGATCACGTCTATGGGACCGGCTGTACTCGTCGCATCCTCACCACCCGTGGGATGTTCAGGCGGGAATGTCTTCTCAGGAGGCAGCCATTCAGTGGTGGGCCAGCGCACCGGTGATGGCCAAGACCAGAGGGGCACGAGCTTGTGTTTTCGAGAACCCGGAGCAAGGCCGATAGTGAGAGTCGATGTGCCAATCACGTCCGTGGGACCGGCTGTACTCGTCGCATCCTCACCAGTCGTGGAATGTTCAGGCGGGAATGTCATATCCGGGGGCTTCGTTCTGTTCAGCAGGCCCAAGTCGCAGACGTCTTTCGAGAGTCGATGTGCGCAAACTAACTCTCCATCTCTGCACACGATCCTACCAGGCTCACACACCAACCATCCGTAAAGGCACTTCACGAAGCCACTCGTACAGCGAAGTACGACTGCCTCGCCTGTCACTGGGTCAGCTAAAAAAAAAAGTACGGACGAAGGGAGATAATCAAATCAAGTACTAGCGGGAACAGGGGGAAAAAAGAGTCGCGTACAAATAAGGAGCAACAGTACTTTAATTGGGTTTTGCGCTCAGAATAAGCATTTTATACGAGACATCATCCGCGTGCGATTCTTCTAAAGGTTGTATTTCCTGCGCAACCACTGCCCTTAACAAAAAAAAAGCAAAAAAAAAAATCCTTATACGGACAACACCATTATCATTTCAAAGCTGATTTCATTTTTCTTCTGTGTAAATATGAGACTAAAATCACAATCATAAAACGGCGCTACGCTGAAAACAAAGCACACGTAGACTTCGAAGAGCTCTGGCATTAATAGAAAGACGAGGAACTCACCGAAGATAACGGCTAAAGCGAGCGCTACAAATCTAGAATCCAAAGATAATCCAGCACCGAACATATTGCCGTTCCTTCACAAGTGTCGACAGCGTAGGCTAACCAGCTGCCTCTACACCTATTAGCTCTATATAAGCAGGTGCGTAGCCACGTGGCAACTATACAGATAGTGCGCAGGCGCGGACATAAAAAAAGTGGGAACGTGCCGAACGCCAGCAACTCACTCGCCAAATATGTTCAAGTCAAAGTCAAGCTCAAGCTCAAGCCCAAGGCAAGAAAAGACCAAAGCCAAAGCCGAAGCCACACGCCAAGTACAGAAGAAGTTCGTGTAAGTACACGGCCGCGCGGCAAGGTGTTGCAAGGCGAGGATAGCTAAGGCTTCGTTAGAATGATACCTTTAGGCGTCCCGTAACGCCCATTTGCCAGAGTTTAATGGGGGTTTAGGTCGCGATCCTGGCGGCTGGTTGCGGAAGTTCCGTGTCAACAAAAGTCCGGTGACTAGTCTCTGTGACATGCTCCCTGACGATGCACATTTTCGGCGCCGATTGATCGAATCGTAGCGTCGGTTACGGACGAACTTAAAGGAAAAACATAGTGTAGTGTACTTGCCTTGTATATCTTCCACGGCGTTCGAAAGAATCCACAGATTGTCGATGCGTCTCTCGTGGTTTAGTCTGGGCATGAATCTGTGAACGGGGAACTCCCGGCGAAGCACGTTTATCGTAACATCATTCGATGCCTCCCGTCCTTTCTTGAGCTTTAAAAAGGCAGGTCGTGGCGATTCTCATGCATTTTAGTGCCCTCTGAATAAGCCATACCTTGGGTTTCTTAAGGAGCAAGTGACTTTTCGCAACTCCGGCCCTTCGCTGGCCCTCTCGCGGAAGAACGAAGAATCAGAGGAGTGGGGACAGCGGCGAGACGTGGTGGGATTGCTAGCCTTGGTTCTCCTCTCACCGCCTGATTCTGGTCGGCGTGTACGTGCACGATTAAACGGGATGGTGCACCAACATCAGAATATTCAACCGCAGCAGTATATAAAGTATACAGAAGAAAAAGAAAAAGATTGGTGAAATCATACAATCGAAATAAGGACGCACTACCGGCTAGAACGTACGTTACGTCACTTGCATCGCGGTCATAAAAGTACGTCTAGCGAGTCACCACTACCAACGAAAGAGTTCGGTTAGAAGATGCCACGGGAGGCAAGAATTCAAGACCGCGCAATTCTAACGCGTTTCATTATAAGTGCAAATGGAAAGCCACAAACGGAACAGGTGGTAAAAGCAGCAAATTATTTCGAGATCCACGAAGAAGCGCCGAGCAGTGTATAGAAGAGATGCACGCAAAGCACTTCTGAAAACATTTACCTCTTTTGGTCGTCAAAAATACTGAATACGTATTACTTAAATTGACACAATGCGTAAATGAACACAAATATGATTCTTTTATGGTCAGACTGCCTCCCCCCCCCTCTCCCCAACAAAAATTCAGCAAGGATTACACAACAAAAGTAAAAAAAGAAAGATATAGTTCAGCCGAAATACGTATTAAAAAAAGGGGGCATAATAATCATCCTCCTTTAAAAAAGCAAAAAAAAAAACAAAACAAAACAAACATGCCGGTGTTTTGAGGTGGTTGATTTTTCACACATAGACAAACAAAGTAGATCCACAATAAAATATGTTGTATCCCCCTAACCCCCCCCCCTCTTTCTTGTTACCGCCCAAGGGGCAAATCGTGGATGCAAGAGGTAAGTTATAGTCCGCGTATTCACGCGCTACGTACCTATGCCCAAAGATTAAAATAAGCGTACACCTCACGGCGTCGACAAAAGAAAGGCATTTCAGGTCAGCCACAACAGGGTCTGAAAACACTCTTTTAATGATATAGTCGCTGAGAAAGCCGCCGCTCTTTAAAACAAAGAATGGCGGCAGGTGGTCGTGTCTCACGCAGAAAAATAGAAGCGAAAAAAAATTTAGAAGAGCCTTTGTTATGATTTAAACAAACTTTGAATAACCGCAACTTGAAATTTGATGATACAAAATAATATAAGATGTTAGAAGGAAATATATATATATATATATATACGTTTTGTTTTTGTTTTTCAAAAAATTTACAAACTTGTTAAAAAACTTATACAAACTGGTCCGGCTAATTTTTATTTGAATTTATTCATTTTTATTGATTTGTTAATTGTCAATGGCTCCCATACCCTCTTGAAAAAAGAACATCGATTTCCTGGTTCAATTTTGATGTGTTGCTGATGAGTCATCAGAAAATTTAAAAAAAACACACTCGACGTATAATGTGTTTTTACAGCCGTTTCACAAGAGGAACTCACTTGAGATTACACATCAAATTTTGAAAATACTACATAGCTTGCCATTCGAATGTTTTATCTGTAACCGCGTTATGTACCTAAAGGCTCAAAAGAGCTTTCTTGGTATACCTCGCAGAGTATCTGTAACTGCGATACCGTGCGTGCAAAAACGCAAATGACATACTCTTTTTTTTTGTGATCGTTAGTGCTAAATTGATGAGAAGCCCGTGGGTGTCGTTGGTGCTGTCGACCTGTTGGAAACGAAAGCCTTCGCACTAGATGTGGTGAAAAGTTTTATGGAGGCTCGATTCGGTGCTGGAAAAACACGCGTCTCTTCGTTGGGCTTCCAATCGGTTCGTCGCGGTGAATCGTTGCCGGCCGACTTTCCGTCAACGGCGGCACTTTGCTTTACTAGGGAGTTTTTGTAGACCGCGTTTCCCCTCCGCTAAGCCCTCCGCAACGAAGAAGCCGCTACTGCGCCTGCGCGGCGACGGCATTGACTGTAGAGTACCGGGTATCGTATACGGTTGCGGAGAGCGTTGCGGGACGGTACAAACCATCTAGGAAAACCCCTTAACTTCTCGCCGCGCGTCCGCACAGCGGAGAAGCCCTCTTTCGTTAAAGCACAGCCGGCATAGCCGCGGGCCAGCGGGCTCGGTGATACATAGAGCCTGCCTCACAGAGAGTTTCCATCTGCTCTTTCAGGGTCACGTGGTCTAGGGGCTGCGTTTTCGATAGGAGCTGCGAGGAGGTGACAAAAGCGTCGACCGTCTGCAAACGCCTCCGCCTTTTCTCCTGCTTTCTCCCTCGCCACGCGAAAACGCAGCGCATGCGCACTGAAGAGAGACACGACCGATCGCCGCGGTTCGGGATGAACCCCCTCACCAATCAAGGCTCTCTACTCGGTGACGCCATATCACGCGCTGTCTGATTGGTGGCGGCTACCGAAGCGTCAGCGCTCCCTCACCCTCTTTCGAGTGGAGGAGGGAAGGGGCTCAGCCTTGACAGGGTGTCTAACAAAATATTATCCTGAAATTCTCTGACTTTTTTAGGTTTTCCCTGGCAATTTCAGGTGAAATTCCCTGACCACTGTAGAGGCGTCCGCGCCCGCACAGGTGCGGCCCAGGCAAGCATGATGAAGTGCGGTACTGTGCCGCAGTGCAAAGCACTGGTGGTACCCGTCATAACACTCGACAAGCACGTCCATCTGCTGCTTCTGAGTCACTTTGTTGAGAGACTCGTCCAAACGAAACAACTAACATGAAATGCACATCATGGCAGGCTTGATAGCAGCTTTTCTTATTCCGGAAAAAGTAGGGCACAATACCATGGCGGACGGTATATCCTACCTTGCACTTCACTAACTGAAGTTTTGCAGCGAGCTTCCCACGCGGGAAACATGAGAGGGACGACTGAGGCCGATGCTGCTGTAAGAACAAAGGGATCCGTGAATCGCTATCGACTTTAAGAACCAAATTATTTCGGCCTTTGTCACAGCGCCCTTCAGTAGAAAGCCGCTCATCAACGTCTTCACACTTGTTGTGGTGGCTGCAGGCTACATGTGCGGTCTCACGCTACATCCGGCCGAAACGTTCGTTGCTGCCGTAAAAAATGACAGAAGTCCAGATTGGGAACGGATTGACTGCGACTTCAAAGCAGCAAGGCGCTTTTGCTCGATGCGTGACTGGAAACTGCCGTGTTTCCCATGTTGCTCAAGAAAATATTTTGCGGCACATTGAGCACTGGACCACTGTGAGGATCACTTTTGCACGGGCTTAATCCAAAATGCATATTCCGATATATTCGGATTCGTCCAGTCCGGATTAAAGAAGCACTTTCTTGCCGCCGACATCGTCAACGAAGAGGCCACCTCCGGAAACACGCCGCTCAACGACACACGTCAATAACCGAATGCATAGCCGCATGGCCGCCATATGACGCACCACCGTGACGCGCACTTTCGGATACTTTCGGATCGGATTGGATTGAATTGCGGTCTGCGGCTTTCCTATTTGTTACTAAATCCAGTGGCGTTAACTGGATTTAGCCTAGTGTCGGGCCCTTAATCCAATCTAATCCAATGCATGGCTTGGACTGAATTTGTCGGATGTTCCCTGTGCATCTGGTAGCACACACTACATCGGGTGAGGCAGAGCCCGGGAGTTTTTCTGCCCCCCAGTCGTCGAGCCTTTGCTCAGGGAAGTCGATGGCGTTTCCGGCTCATTTACCCTGGCTGTGCTCGCTTTTTGATAATTTCCCTGACAATTCCCTCATTTTTCCCGGACAATTAAAATTTCCCTGACGATTCCCGGTTTTCCCGGTCGCTAGACACCCTCCTTGACGCCGCCTCTCCCCCATCTCCCCCTTACGGTTTTAACCGTTTTGACCGCTGGGAAGGAACCAGTCTTTTGGGTAGACTCCCGACGCTGTAATTCTTTACTTTTTGTTGCAACTTTTGACTGTAACTCGATACATTTTTTTCAGCAACTGTAAGGATAACGTAAATACCTTTTAAAAAAAAAGAACGAACTAAAAAGTATCTGGAAAGATACAGATACTTTTCGAGAATAAAAATTACCCTATTTTGTGAACACTAGAGCGGGTTCTACAATGTGCGGAGGTTGGGCCTTACATTAGATGCGACCAAATTAAACAAGAGCTGAAAACATTTTTCGTCCGAGCAAAGTGCCGGAGCACGAGTGCGGACGTTTTCCTACTTTCTTGCGCACCGTGCATTCACGAGGGCGCCTATCAAACCATTTAGCCGTCTTGGCCGCTGGGCAGCTATTTAGTTGCCTCGCCTCAGACACGATCACGTGGTCGTGTCGCCGCGGGGTCGATCGGGATCTCGAATTCGGCTCCCGACGGGCCGCTTTCTCTCCTAGCCACTGGATGGCGCTGCAGACGCCCCCATGGCGGGCGAGGAGAAAACCTCCTCGCCCATCGGTCGATATTGTCGGGTAACCGGGAGGCAAGAGTCTCTTAGGATTCCGGCCGGCGCTCAAGAAAGGCGAGTGCTAGCAACTGCTCTCGGGCAATAGCGGGACACGAGGCCTAGGGGCCCTCTTTGTGTTAAGCTTTGGGCTTAACGTACGTTTGTAAATATTTGAGTAATGTCGCGTGTGTTTGTAGTATAGATTGAGTGTTTTGTAGCGTTGTGTTTTTATGTACCAATAAACGGGGAGCGGAATCCCGCTCCCGTGAAAGAACCAGGCTGGACTCGGGTTGTTGACGGACCACGTGGGGAACGGCGTATCGGCGGCGGTACGCGAATTCCCACAAATGGCGCCCAACGTAGGCCCTTCACGATCCAGACGAGACGCGAGCGACCAGGTCGCTACGTCCGGTCGACGGTACTCTTGCAGGTGGCAGAGGGAGCGATCCGACCGGTGGCATTGCCAGCCGGGCGCTGAACCCGGCGGAGAAGAACTACACGGTGAGCGAGCGCGAATGCCTCGCCATCATTTTCGCTCTCAAGAAGTTCGATCATTATGTCGAGGGGACGGAATTCACGATCGAGACGGACCATATGGCCCTCGCGTGGCTCTCCCGAATCAAGGAACCCGCCGGAAGACTGGCGCGATGGGCCTTGACATTGCAGAAGTACGAATACCGAATTCGGTACCGGAAGGGCACGACAAATGTGGTGGCCGACGCGCTCTCCCGCGCACCCGTGGATCCCCCACCGAGCGAGGCAGCAGACTACGGAGGCGGTGCCATCCACCGGGAGACGGGAAATCCCGCCTCGCGCTCCGCTCCCCACTGTGGCGGCGTCGCGCAGCTGGCTGAGGCGATTACCTCACTGGGACCGGCGTTCAACCGAACGGAACTGTTCGAAGCACAGCAGAGCGATTCGTTTTGTCGCGCTATCTTCGACCGGCTCAGGCAAGAGATGGATCCTGACCAGACAGGCGAAAAGACGCTCCGGCACTCCGGAACACCGAGAGGGCCAAGCGCCACCGCCCAGGAGTCAGACATTGAAGCAGGTGAGCTGGAGTCTTACCTGATCGATGGGGACGGCGTCCTGCTGCGCTACTTTCCGGAAGAGAGCGATTCAAGTGAGTCGTTCAAGACCGTGATTCCCCGCGATCTCAGAGTGGCAGCGCTGCGTCACTACCACGATGCGGACGGTCACGGCAGTGCACCGAAGTCGTGGCATAAGCTGCGCCGTTTCGCTACCTGGCCGGGCATGAAGGGGCAGCTGTGCCGTTATGTCCGGAGCTGCGCCGTGTGCCAAGAGCGCAAGCCCAGGGGGGCAGACCACCCGGCCTGCTCGAGCCGATCGTAAGTACGCGGCCATGGGAGATCGCGGCCTGCGACTTGATGGGACCCCTGCCGCGGTCAAGCGGAGGCTATCAACATGTGTTGGTAGTAACCTGCCACTTCACCGGATTCGTCGAGATGTTTCCAATGCGGAAGGTGACAGCCAAGGGAGTCCTGAGCAGGCTGTCAGAGGTCTGGTGCCGCTACGGGTTCCCCGAGAGACTGGTGAGTGACAATGCCTCGATATTTTGCTCGAAAGTTTTCGCGGCAACCTGTCAGGCCCTCGGGATTAAGCATTGTAAGACTTCGTGTTACCATCCCCAAGCAAATGTGACCGAGCGGCGGAACCGTGACATTAAGCCGCTGCTCGGGGCGTATGCTCGTAAGCAGCGGGACTGGGATCTGCACTTGGATTCGATTTCGTTTGCATTGCGGTCCAACCTCAACCGCAGCACTGGGTTCACACCCGCGCTGCTGAACTTCGGCAGAGAACTCTCTACGCCGACCGATGCGGTTCTTCGCCCGCGACCGAGCGCGGCCAGAGCGGTGCCCTCGCACGAGGATTTCGCGACGCGTACAAGAGAGCGACTGTCGCGGGCGCTGGACGCCGCTCGCGGAAACAGGGCTCGCGCGCGCGCGGAGCAGAAGAACACCTACGACAAAGCGCACCGCGATGCGCAGTTCGAGGTGGGCGACACCGTTCTTCGGCGAAGTCACGTTCAGAGCGATGCGAGCAAGTTCTTCTCGGCGGCGTTGGCCCCCAAGTGGGTTGGCCCCTTCGTCATCGATTCCAAGAGGTCCCGACTGACATACACGCTGAGGGACCAGAATTCTGATCTCGTCCGCGGGACAGTTCACATCGGCGAACTGAAACCCTTTTTCCCCAGGGAAGGGGATGAGCCGGTCAAGCGGCCGCAAAGGGGCATTCGCGGGCACCAACGATCTCAGGATTTCCTGGGACCACCGCGGCACAGCTACAACACGCGTAGCCGGAGGCAACCCGATGGGATCGGAACCTCGTAGAGTGCGTGGCCCGGGAAAGGGAAGAAGAGGGTGAACGATCCGAAATCGGCGTTCCCGGCATTGTTTTTTTTTCTTTTTTTTCTTTGTGGATGGGGGGAGGGGGTGCCTCGGAACCCTCAGTGTTTTTTTTTGTTTTGTTTTTGCTTTCAATGTTTTTATTTTTGCGCACGGCGTTCGGCTGGTAAACTGTCATCGGCCCTGCGGCTGCTGCCTCGAGACGCAACTTGGTGTGCACCGAATGGTCCTCTCCTGGGAGACGATGAAAGGATGAGTCGCCGTTCGGACGAACACCAGCCTGGGCTGAACTCCTCATCTTCGGGCAGCGTATTCCCCGGCCGGAACCACAGCTCGGGGAGCCTCGTTGGACGTCCGCGACGCCACGCAGGACGCCGGGGTGCAGTTCTCAGTGACATTGGACTTCCAGCCCCGCATCGCTCCGGGAGGGCTGTCGCAGCTGGGTCACAACCACTCCATGGGGGGCCAGTCTCATGGTGGCCAGGCACACTGTTCAAGGACCCCGTTGCCCCGGAGGCCGCCGCCAAGCCGAAGTCGACACAGTCTACTGTGAGGTGTGCGGTGGCCGCGAACCCCAGGCCTCAGGCGAACTGATGGACCTCAGTGAGGACGACCCATGGGACCAGTGGTGTGGGTGTGCGTGTGGGGGGTTTCCAGGCCAAACAACGACGGTGTTCCCGAGCAGCCTAGCCGTACGTCGGAATCCCGGCGTACTTCGATTTTTAGGAGAGGGGAGTATGGCGCACCGTGCATTCACGAGGGCGCCTATCAAACCATTTAGCCGTCTTGGCCGCTGGGCAGCTATTTAGTTGCCTCGCCTCAGACACGATCACGTGGTCGTGTCGCCGCGGGGTCGATCGGGATCTCGAATTCGGCTCCCGACGGGCCGCTTTCTCTCCTAGCCACTGGATGGCGCTGCAGACGCCCCCATGGCGGGCGAGGAGAAAACCTCCTCGCCCATCGGTCGATATTGTCGGGTAACCGGGAGGCAAGAGTCTCTTAGGATTCCGGCCGGCGCTCAAGAAAGGCGAGTGCTAGCAACTGCTCTCGGGCAATAGCGGGACACGAGGCCTAGAGGCCCTCTTTGTGTTAAGCTTTGGGCTTAACGTACGTTTGTAAATATTTGAGTAATGTCGCGTGTGTTTGTAGTATAGATTGAGTGTTTTGTAGCGTTGTGTTTTTATGTACCAATAAACGGGGAGCGGAATCCCGCTCCCGTGAAAGAACCAGGCTGGACTCTGGTTGTTGACGGACCACGTGGGGAACGGCGTATCGGCGGCGGTACGCAAATTCCCACACTTTTTACAGCGGAGCAGTTAAGGGCTAGTTTCCCCAGGATCGTGTCCGTCCGCACAGAAATGTCGACACGACACTCTGGTTGCCGACGTCGCTCACAGATGGCGGTAGCTGTCCAGAGTGTTGTGTTTGGCGGTTGTCCGCTTGCCGCCGTCGCTCATAGATGGCGGCAACCTTTCCAGTCATTTCCACCCTGCCTCGCCGACTTGCGGCCGTGCCATTCCACTTCGCCAGAGTGGAAAGGCTGAAAGTTTATTTCTTCTTCTTCATCGCGCGGGAAAGTGCATTTAGCATTTGCTTTATTTCAACCCTTTTGTCCCTGTCTCGTGTCCCGTCTTTACCCTTTCCGGCCTCAGCGAAGACACCCGCCTCTTCAACTAGGAAGGGGCGTGGCACAAACTATGATCACATTCTTAGTAGGGAAATAGACGTCGCGCGAGCATAACTTTTCGATTTCTGCGATGCTAAGATCCCGTAGAAGGAGTCATCCCCAAGAACAGACGATCTCAGAAATTTAAGAAAAAATATTGTTGGGTGTTTCACTAAAAAGCTGATTTTTCCTCAATTATTGAGTGATGCCTAGTTTCACACTGTTTTTAAAAGATAAAACCGCGCTCACGTCACCAAACATTTTTTTCGCCAAAAATCTTTTAGGGCGTGACTACGGACCTTGCGGCAAAAGGCCATGACTTTTTTTTAGAAATTGGAAGGGGTCGAGCGCAACGTCTGGGACGTTTGACATGGAATGACACAATGATGAAGTAACTGTACTTGTAACCAGTTACTTTTATTTTTAAGTAACTGTAACTGTGACTTAAATACATTTTTGACAAACTATCTGTAACAGTAACTAATTACTTTTTAAAAATAACTTACCCGAGACTGGAGGGAACAGAGGGACACGGCTGAAACCGCGAGCGAGGGTAGCGTAGGAAATGTGGTGAGCCTTTGTTCGCGTTGATGTGCATGGATTAGTGATTTTGATCGGACGCTTGTGATTACAGTTCAACCGAGAATCACGTGTGCTCGAGGAAATCAGCGAGGACCGCGAAACCCTTCTCCATGGCCGCGCCGATACGACAAGCGGAAGAGGTCTTGCTCTAACGAGCCATGCCTTTCTGCTGGGACAGATGGGCTGGCAGTTACAAGGCCTTAAAAGGACAATGAAGGCGATTTAATTTAATTTGTTTAAATTGTGTTTTTAGGCTTCTTGGGAACCTGGCATACTGCCTAAATTTTTATAGACATTTGTGACGCATATTTCTATACCTACGAAAGAACTGAAGAAACCGAAACTCAACTATCTGCGTTTCTCGTTTTTGGGCCTCCGAAAACGGAGGTGACGTACGGAGTGACGTCACATGTGAATTGTCGGTACCGGTAGCATTTAGGGCGTCGAGACTCTGGTTACCGCGGTGGGTTATAGCAGCGCGGTGGCGCAGTCGTTTCGCCGAATTTGTCAACATGGACGGCAATGCCGCTCTCGCGAGCGAGTTCGAGCTTCCGTTCGGTAACCGAACACCAACGGAACGGGAGTACGTGCGTGGCGGCCTCTGCTATCACCCGACGGAGACCGCACAGCCGGCAACGAGCGGCCCGCATGCCGAAGGACGGACGCCGGGGAGATGCCGAGGGGAGAGCGGCAGCGATCTGGCCGTTCTGGCCGTCACAAGCGGCGCGTCAGCGACCAATCGCTGACGCGCGACGTCGCAAACGGCGCGCGTCAGCCCGTTTGGCGGGGCCAAGGCGCGCGACGTCACAAACGGCGCGACGCGCCGTTTGTGACGTCGCGCGTCTTGGCCCCGCATCGGTCACGCGAGCGCCGCTTCTCCTGGCTTCTCCCGCAACTCTCGGGGCGTCGCCCCAGTCGATCCCGGTGCAATTATTACCGCGACTGTTTTATTGATTTGCGCGGCACACAAGCGCCGGTTTCGGCTGAAATTTGGGCAACGTGGCCTGAGACGTGCCTGGAACCCAGTTCAATCGCCAAAAAGATGTCCTAAATTGCCTTCATTGTCCCTTTAACTGGTACGCACCAGCAGTTGGGGTCCAAGGGGACGCTCAGCACGCAAGCACCTGCTTACAGGGGCAAAGACAGTCCGCGAGGAGCCGATGAAGCCGCATGGGACGAGGATGACAAAGTGGCAATCCGGCTGACCCGGAGAATATGGGCCGGGATCGGAGGTGGTCCCAGGGCCAACTGCCTACAGACTGTGAAATCCTCCAGCATTCATGGCTCTCGTTTGCGGGATGGTCGTCCAGTTCGAGACTCGGGAGCAGCGGGATAGTGTTTCAATTTGGCCGCGTTTCGTCTCAAGCGCGGACCAGTGTCTTTCCAAAGGGTTTTAAATGTGATTGTGCATGCTGTGCGACGCCTGCATTTGGAGTTCGCTGTTTATTTCGTAAGTATACGCCGTCAAGTTTTATTTACGTATCACGTTCGTTCCCGCGTTGCGTGTCAAACTTTCGCGGGATGATGTGCGGCTCCTCGAAGCACATTCCGGAAATTGTCTTGATTCTTTTAGTTATGCATGCTGGTTGCAATGGTGGTTGCAAATAAACATGCCTTTCTGATATTTTCGCGTTTTTTTTCCCTAGACTATGCCTTCATGCGTGGATGCGCCTCTGCTACGCCGTGTTTAAGAGGCATCTTGGCATTCGTGATATCATTAGAAGTGGATAATTCCAATCGGCAGGCAAATAGAGACTCTACGTTCGTGTCCCTGCTAGCACTTGCTTTAGATTAACTTTTTGTCTTTAAACGCTTTACCTAATACTGTTTCTTCATTTGTGAAACGTTAAAAAAGTGTGCGCATCAAAAACACACTAGACACACGCAAACACGTTGAGGGGGGACTTTCTGTTCTCCCTCTCTTGCGCGTGTTTGCTGTTTGATGTGGGTTCGAGTGCACGTGCATTCAAACGCATTCAGACGCTGACACAGCGTTCGGCTGCGTCAAGCCAAGCGCTGTGCCAGAAACATGTCCAAATAATTCATGCCGATAGTGCACTGAAAGTATCCTTCCTGTCTACATGAATTGTGCTCGTTGTCTACTAGGACTGCACTTGCAGTCTAAAAAGTGTGCACATGTAGTGTAATCACTGTGTACTTCCAATGTACTGGAAGTATAGAAGCAGTATGCTATATGTACAAAAAATGTGTACTTTCTCGTTTTTTTAAAGTGTGAAATGAGTATGGTATTAGAATTCGTCCCCTAAGTACACTCTCAGTACGTTTTCAATACGCTGACTCTGTACTGCATTTTTACCAAGGAAACTCTAGACAGCATATTTTAGTGGACGGTTACGTATCGCCACCGCAGTGCCGAGGAAGTTCATGAGTTAAAATAGGACTCATCCTGTATCACACGAATGTATAACAGCAGGAACAAGGTCTCATGTCAAGCTCCTTAAGACAAAAACACCTGGCGGTAATAAAATATAAAGATACACAGAGTGCGCAAAGGACGAGCCACTATTTTATTCTAAATGACGAAAGTACCCCCCTACCCCTTCTCTTTCCACTTTTTACCCTCTCTGAGTCAATGCGGACCGCAAGTTCGTCTGCTTCGATTTGCAGAGGTTGTGGATGACGTCAAAACGCCGAGCTCTGATTGGTTCTGAATGAAAGGTAGTGGGTAGACCTCGAGACAGCTTGCTTTGAGGTCTATCCACTATCCTATGAGAGCCAATCAGAACTCGGCGTCTTTCTGACGTCACCACAACTCTTGCGCAAGAAGCAGCCGACTTGCTCTCCGCGTAGTTAAGAGTTCGGGGAAAGCTCCTCCCGCCTCTATACACTTGCGCAAAGCTAAAGCTAGAGAGGAGCGCTTGGCAAAGTTCTATCAAGGGTTCACTCGGCTCAAGTGGAGAGAGGTGGGAGGAGCTATGCCCTGAACTCTTAAACTGTCACCGACTTACTGGCTGCCACTACACCAAGAGACAATAACCAATGGGTGTCATGTATTCTTGCTTTATTCACTAGGGGAAGACAGGACACTCCTTGAGAATACATCGAGGAAGACGACAACGAAGATCTGAGGAAACAGACATGACGGTGGCAGCGGTGCCGTCAACCGCACCGCGTTCCAAGGCATCGCCAACACGTGCTCTGACGCAAACGGAGGCGGGTGGGCGAGAGAGGAGTCGCCAAATAAACCACTCCACCAGGGTTAGTTTATGGCGCTGCCGTCGTTCTGTCTGAGGCAAGTGAGGGGAGTGTCCTGTATTCTCTTAGTAAACTCTTTATTTGTAAACATTGCGCACTTTTCCCCTCGTCTATCCTCGGACATAGGAAACCGGGAAGGCCATGTGCGTCCATTGCTTTGTGAGATAGAACGTCAGGGAGTCCTCCACAAACTTGGTCTTCATCATCTCTTTGACCAGCTGGCTGACCGCCGGTCGGCCCATCTTCTTCAGGATCCAGTAGTCGGCGCCCGGCGTCACATCGTACTTCTGGATGAGGATCGTCGTGGCCTTGAGACCGACCCAGGAGCCCCTGCCTGTTGCCTTCTTAACCGCGACGGTGGCCAGGAATTTCATGTGGCCAATCTTTACCCTGATTGGCATCCGGGCAGTGATATAGCGGTTCGTGTACTTAAACTGGAGCTTCGCAGTCACCTCGCCGGGGACCTTGACTAGAATGCCCAGCTGGAGAAAGTCGTGCAAACAGTTAAGGAGTTGCCACCATTGGACATGTCGACGGGTCTAAAATTGCTATCAAAAGTGTACAGCGAGTCTTTTTTTACAGATGAGCTGTTAAGGGCTAGCTTCCCCAGTATCGTGTACGCGGGCAAACAAATGTCGACACAAAACTCAGGACAGCTACCGCCATCTATGGGCGACGGTGGCAACCAGACAACCGGCCTGCCGGTGGTCCGGTTTTCGCCATCGCTTGTAGATTGCGGCAACCTTTGCAGCCTTTCCACTCTGGCTTGCCGACTTGTGGCCGGCCATTACTTCATTCCCACCATAATACGTACAGCTTCACTGGTCTTCTTTCTTCACCAAAATAGAAAGCCTGGAAGTTTACATTTTTTTTAACTCGCGTCTATTTTTGGGGATACAAAAATCGGAACTGAAGCTTCGCAGTCCCCTTGCCAATAACTACAATAAGGAGCTGGGGAGGGTAGCGTGCAAACAGTTACGGAATCGTCACCATTGTACAACAGGCTGGCGGAACTCAGATAGCTATCAAAGGGACCCAGCGAGTTTTCTTTCTTTTTCAGCACGCGCCATTTCAATGGAAATAGAAATTCGAAGTGAATATTCGCAGTCCCTTCACCAGCCGCTATGACTAAAACGGGGAGCTAAGCAGGGCAGCGAGGGAACAGTAAACGAATCGTCACCCATTTGACGGCATGATGACGGGACTCAGTTTGCTCTGAAAAGTGTATTTTAATTTACTTCCCGCGGCATTTTATGGCGGAAAATATGTGCCTTTACTGTAGAGAGGTTAATGAGCATCATGTATGCTAAAACATTTATTTCTAACAATTTTTTTTTCTGTTTTAATTATTCTGAAGAATACAGACCCGCAATCACCAGGGAAATACTATCGGCGAAATCTTTGTCCCAGCCTCCTGCCAAAAATATGGTGCCTAGAGCGTTTCTCTGACAGGTGTGCCCAGAAGTTTTAGAGCGCAGCTCTTAGGCGCCCGTTTCCGGCTTGAGCGGCGTCGGCGTCGCCGTCGGCGTAACCTCAAGGTCACCCCAAGGTCACGTGAGGTCACGTGCCCCCCCGAGGTCACGTGACCGCCCCAAGGTCACGTGACCGCCCAAGGTCCGTGCCCCCCCGAGGTCATGTGAACCCCCGCCCCCCCTCCGCGCCTTCCCCCTCCTCCTCAAGAGCTGCGCTCCAATTCGGCATTGCAGGGAGTTGTAAACGGCTTTCATCTTTTTATCTGTTTTTTTTTCGTCGTTTCAAGTCGGCGTAACGTTGTTGTACGTCGCATTAGCAGCGGCAGCACGGCAGCGCAGTGCTTACGGCAGATGCCTTTCCTGCAGTAACCTGCTGTGCAGTCAGTCTGCTGTGACAGAAACGCAGAAGAACCACGTGTCTTGACGCTTGAATGAAAGTGACGACTGGTTCCACTTTCTTTTTCCGCCAATGCCTAAGCAACCTACCGCCATGATTGCGCATTGACCGATGTTTCAGGCAAATTAACCACGGTCGATAAAAATCAGCTCCAGAAATGGAGAAGGGAGGAACAAACCCGACAGAACGGAGTTGAAGTCGCAACTAAATTTATTACTTGAAACGAAAATAAATAAATAAATAAATAAATAAATATATATATATATATATATATACAAATCATATCTTCATCAGATAAAATGTTTACCGACAAAGACACTCGTCACCCCAGCTACTGGATATCAGGCAATACGTGACCACGTTCCGTCAATACTTCATGAAGATGTCAGGAACGTCAGCTCTTTTTTTTTTGGATAACACAACAGATGTCTCGCTCAAACAGCTGGCCCCCAAACATGAAATGTAAAAATCCTCGATAATTTCTCTCGTGACCTTCTCCCCGTGCCCTCCCAACAAGCTGCCACCAGTGAAGGAGGCAGGCTGGTACAAACAGTCCCTACAACGCAAAGGGAGAAGGCCATCCACCGTTGCTTTGAGCGAATACGTATGCTCTAGGAGTCTCTTGTTCAGACACCTCTCCGTCTGCCAAACATAGAACTTTCACAAGACCGGGGAATTCGGTACACAACGCGCGAAACACATGAAACAAACAAATTCTGCGTCGTTTTTTTTTATACAACTGACCTTCGCACGCTTTTCAGCTCTTGCACAGACTCTGGCTTTGTAGGGACTGTTTGTAATACCAGCCTGCCTTTCAGTATTGACGTAATGGGAAATCCCGTTTTGCCAGATAACAGGCACCTGGGATGACGATTGCGTTTCTGTGTATGGATACTATGTGATGAAGATATAATTTGCTTATATATTTTTCTTCTATTTTCATTGAAAGTAATAAATTTAGTTACAAAGTTCAGCTCCGTCCTATAGTGTTTGTTGCTCCCTTCGTCCCCGTTTTCTGAAGTTGATTTTCATCAACCATGTTTACTTATTACCAAATGACCCAATTTACTGCTTCCTCTCAGGGAAACTTTGTTATATGAAAACGAGTGCCAGACACCTTAACAGCAGTGTACCATGCTTTCCGCACTATCCGTGGACGATACATGTTTAAAAGTTAAAATATTATGCGGACTATCTGCAGGTGCAGGCTACACAGGGACCTATTTTCTAAAGATCGTTTCCTTAGATGAGACATGAAGGCTTTAGTAAATAACAGATTATTTAAATAAGGAGTTTTGTATGATGCGTGTGTCTTTCCTCTATAATACAGTAGGCATGTTTTAAAGTATAAGGTGTATAATATATACTTTACGGGCTACTAAGTATCAGGTGCAGCTATGCACAAGAAGCAAACTCGCTAAGGTAATTTTTTTCAGCTGAAATTGTTTTTTGCAATGACAACCGAATGCGGATTATACTAAAGCGGGAAATATCGTATCCTGAATGGTTCCGCCTACTTCGCAACATCGCTCTCTTAATGCGAAAAGGACACTCGAACGACCATAAGGTGTCCTCAAACGTTTCCCTAACATATGTTGAAACATGTAGAGGAAGCGTGGTGACCCTATGAACACCCTACCTGAAGGATGTAGTCCAAAGCATTCTGCGTGAATTTCGCCCCCAACAAGGACAACTCGGGCCGACCGCCGGAGAAGATTCCGCGTACAGTCTTTGCGTTGACTCTGACACCTGGATGATGGTTGTCGACGTACGAGAATCTCAGATTTCGTAGCTTGATACCACGGGACGCGAGGGTTGTCGCAAATAGCCTCAGAAATCTCGTTTTCATTTGAAGATGGATTTCTTCCACCCAAGGCCAACGATGCTCTGTAACCGGTTTCAGGGACGATCTCGTTGGATAAGCTTCAGATGACGAACTTCCAGGTCGGACCAGGCTCGGTATATCTGGAGACTTCACGATGCTGGGAGCCTCTGACTTCCTCCGGTCGTGGATGATGTCCCGCCTTGTGGACTCAACTCGCTAGATGATGTTTCTACTTCATCAGTCTCGGAAGGTGTAGGTTCTGGAGACTCAAATGTTGAGGATTCTGTTTCTGCGGTCATGTATGACGTCCAGTTCGACCAAACATCGCTACTTGATGTTTTCACTTCCATCAGCCTCGGAAAGTGTAGGTTCTGGAGACTCAAATGTTGAGGATTCTGTTTCTGCGGTCGTGTATGATGTCCAGTTCGACCCAACCTCACTACTTGATGTTTTCACTCCACCAACCTCGGAAGGTGTAGATTCTGGAGACTCAAATGTTGAGGATTCTGTTTCTGCGGTCATGTATGATGTCCAGTTCGACTCAACCTCGCTACTTGATGTTTTCACTCCACCAACCTCGGAAGGTGTAGATTCTGGAGACTCAAATGTTGGGGATTCTGTTTCTGCGGTCATGTATGATGTCCAGTTCGACTCAACCTCGCTACTTGATGTTTTCACTCCATCAGCCTCGGAAGGTGTAGATTCTGGAGACTCAAATGTTGGGGATTCTGTTTCTGTGGTCGTGTATGATGTCCAGTTCGACCCAACCTCGCTACTTGATGTTTTCATTCCACCAACCTCGGAAGGTGTAGATTCTGGAGACTCAAATGTTGGGGATTCTGTTTCTGCGGTCGTGTATGATGTCCAGTTCGACCCAACCTCGCTACTTGATGTTTTCACTCCACCAACCTCGGAAGGTGTAGATTCTGGAGACTCAAATGTTGGGGATTCTGTTTCTGCGGTCATGTATGATGTCCAGTTCGACCCAACATGGCTACTTGATGGTTGATGCGTGTGATGCGGCGGCTCTGTCGAAGTTGTGTTTAACAAGCCCAATGAACAGCGATGTTTCGCAAATTTGCTGGCGCAAACCAACCTACCATCTATGCAGAGAATCCTATTGGGCTCACAGACCAGCATGCCATCGAGGCAGTACACAAAGCCACTCGAGCACTCGAGCATGATTTGGGCATTTATCGCCGGGATGGCTAGAAGAAAGTAAAGGACAAAGGCACGATGTTAAAAACCAGTCCGCGGTGCAAGCGGCAGACAAAATCCGGCCTTTATTGCGCCGGAAAAGAAACAAAGGTGAATAAAAACCCTATTTAAAACCGAAAATACGAGTATCCTAGCACAAAGTAACTTCTGTTCACTGCGCTCAATCGTGACAGAAACATAATTACGAGATGCCCCCCCCCCCCCCCACACCATGTAGTCAAACACTGTTTGCTCTCTAATTGTAATTATTTCTAACCTTTCCATTTTTCTTCTTCTGGGTTGTGCAAGGGGCTAGTACGAGGAACTACAGTGAAGTACCAGAGAGTCGGCGGAAATCGCATGTGGAATATTTATCATGGAAGAAAGACTGCACGCGCCCCGAAAACTCATTCTAGTGAGTTAGTTGAAGAAATGTACCAATGAACAGTCACCTAGAGTTAGAAAACGTACCCTCGTCACCGCAAAGTTTTGTTTGACCTGGAGGAATATTGTTTTGCACAAAGAACCACCCTCTCTCGCTATTGCCAATTCTTTTTCCTTGTGACTCTAAGATATTCTCTCCAACAAGAATATATTTGATACAAAATGATCAGTTAAGCTCACTCAACAATAGTAAAAAAGCATGAATGTAGAGATAGGTGTTAAATGGCTTGAATACAAACTACCTGGAAGTATATGTTATCCTTCCAGCTTGTACTGCGCCAGCAATAATAAATGTAATAATTATTATAGTAATAAGAAGGCTTGAACGTTAAGTATGCACTTGAGGCACATGAACAGCACGTGTCAAAGAGCACTCTGTCAGTCGCAGCCATCGGACTGCAATGATCTAACTAGGCCGGCTTCGTATTCACAAGCATTGTGAAAGCTACGATTGACACAATATACGATTTCAATGAGCCTCTAACGAAAACTATCATCTATGGATTTGTATTTCTATATGCCAACTCTTGTACTCACACAAAAAATACAAAACAAAGAAGAAGAAATAGTTTCCGAGTACGGACACCTCGTGGATCATTTTAGGACGAATGCCTTCACTTTGATTTGACATAGAAAACTACCGATCAAGATAACTAAAGAAACCAAAGAAATGCAAATCTAAAAGCGCACGAACGTGAATCCCAGAGAGGAAGAACTCACCGAAGACAATCGCTAAAGCGAGCGTGACCAATTTGGAGCCCGGTGCGAATTCACCACCGTGCGCCATGTTGTTTCTAAGCGTTCAGCGGGAGGGTATACCTGCCACCGGCGCGTACACCACCTCCACTGATATACTGCACGCGCCTGGTCACGCGATGAGGGAAAATAGCGCGCATGCGCTCACAACAAAAGAAAAGAATCGTGCCAAACGCAAGCAGTTGGCGCGAAAACGAGAAAAACGCCGTCGACGCCAACCAACGTCGGCGGCTGCACTGACGTCGCACAAGGCCAGCTGCAAACGTTACTTAGATGCACTTAGTTGCGGAGCTGCAGCGGGGAATGGAACCCCCTCTCCCTCTCAGAAACTACCACCCATCGTCTGAAACGCCATCTAGAAGCACAATTTTCTGTAGTCTCAAAGGTCTTAATTAACCCTGGTGATAAAAGATCTTCTAGCAATCACCTGCAGAATTTTCATGCGGTACCTGGATCTGATTTGAAATATTATTGAGGAACTAAAGTGTGCCAAACAGCGAAGCCTGAGGTGCGCTCGAAATTCCAGGAAGCTGCGCGGAGTACACACTATTAATTTGAGAGTATTGGGCTCGATCAGATAAGTAAGTAGTAAACGAGCTTCATAAATTCTCCCTTTTTCGACATGTAAAAACTTACGAGAGCTGAAGCAGAGACCTAGGGCGTGAGACGGTGTCGAAAGTTTTAGGAAAATTTACCAGCAAAATTATGCATCACGTCTGTTAGCTGGCAAACAGAGAGAGAGAGCACATTTCCTGAAGATGTATTCGCGTGGATTGATGATATTGTTTATTTCAAATTATTTTATCCCATGTCCAATTCTTATACACTCGAACAGTTCTAGACTGGCCTCCAATGTGCTAGGTTGCTATGATCACCTAACCTAAGTATCGGGGTTATTTTTCTTGTCCTCCATTGTGTATGAAAAATTCGTCAACGGAAAGAAGCGAATAGTAAAACAAAGAAGCACAAATAATTTGATGTCGGCTTTGAGTAATATAAAAAAACGTGATTAAAAGAATAGGCCCCAGGAATCATTTTTTGTTTTTGTTTTACTTTTTTGTGTCTAGGACTATTGCGAAAATATAAAATACCTGTTTCCAACAATGTAACGCCACGAAGAACAAAACAAAAATTACCTCAATCTCAGGAAGCAAAGTGTCAGCCATATTGCAAGGCCCTGCTGAACTTAAACAAAATATAACGTCGATTGACGGGGAGGTTTGACCGACGGGGAGGCTGGTAAGTTACATGAATAATAAACGAAAAGACGAACGAAACACGATACTTCATGTGATGCTCCTTCGTGTTACTCTACGCGAATTATTAAATTTTCACTCCCTGCAATAGAAACATCTGCACACCCTCCAATACTGGGAGTGAGGCCTACATAATTTTTATTTTCTACACCAAAAACAGAAATCTAATTCTGCCAAATGCACTTTTTTTACAATATCCGTTTTTAGTGGAACAAATATAATCTGCGAGACAGACATATACGTCGCATACACATGCCAATAACGCTATTTAAAACACCAGTACACACTTTTCAGTGCGCCAGGCTACGAAGTAAGTACAACATTCGTGCATCTTTCCACATTGCAGTAGGCGATGAGACGCTGGATATCGTCAGCGACCCTGAACGGTGATCTGAGGGCTGACTTTTCCGGCTTTTCTACGGACCGCTAAAGGACAGTATGCATTTTAGTCAAGTGAATCATCAGCACAGCAATGGCGATCAACAGAGCACACAAGTTATCATTGTAGTACCAAAACATCTGTAGCATACACGGAAAGGCTGCGATATTTATGGAAAATTGCCTCGCTTCCGATTGCGGCATTGATTGCATTACCTAAACATGGTTTCGAGACGATATTTCCAGTGCCGAGTATTTTCTATCCCAGGACGTAGCATTTCCGCGGAGATAAGACATTACAAAAATTGCAACCAAATTCTCGGGGGCGGCGTGCTGATGGCAATACGAAGCTATCGGAATTCTTTCCACAGACCTGATTTAGAAAGCTACCAAGAGTGTGTATTGAACGAAATTAGTGTTGACGGTCAGCCCAATATCCTCTTGGGAAATTACTATTTTCCCCCTCAATGTGACTGGGATACTTTTAGTTTGACTATTGACCATGCTTTGAACACGATAGACTTTACAAAGTGCCGTGTTTTTATCTCCTAAGGCATTTGAAAAAGCCATGCACTGCAGTCTGATGCCGTTTTTTTCCTGTCACATAAGCGCAAATCAACAAGGCTTTATGCCAAACCGCTCTGCAGAAACGAATTTGGCCCCATTTATGGTATCCCTCGGTTCCAAACTAGGATCAAAACAACAGGGTGATGCTGTTTACTTTGATTTTAAAAAATCTTTTGACATGGTGAGCCACTCATTGCTGGTTGAGAAACACGCAGTTTATGGTCTCTCCTCATCACTTTGCGACTGGTTTAAAAGTTACCTATCTGATCGAGAAAACTACGTTACTTAACGGTGGTACAAAGCCATATGCGTACTGTTCGACTTCGGGCGTTGCACAGGGTTCAAACTTATCGTCTTTGCTTTTTAACCTATTCGTGGGTGACATTATAGCTCATGCATCAGTAACTCGGACTTGTTACAATTTGCCGATGATAGTAAGCTTTTTCGAACTATTTCCGATATTTCTGATTGCGAAAATCTGCAGCAAGACATTAGAGCAGTGACAGGCTTGTGCAAAGACAACAATTTGGCTCTCAATCTGGCTAAAACGAAACTAATAACTTTTTCAAGAAAGCACACCCGTATCACTTTTCAATGTATCTTGGACAAGTACATGGTTGAGCGAGTTTCAGTGGTGCGCGCCTTGGGCGTACTTTTAGATAGTGAATTAAAGTTTTCTAAACATGCGGCATTTTTAACTAATGCGTGCTACCGCACCCTGGGAGCAGTCACGAGAATGACGCGCCCCTTTAAGACCTATACTTACTTTTTACATCTTTATTAGTCGCTTATCTTGTCGAAGTTAGACTTCGCGAGCGTCATATGGAATAGTTTAAACAAGACAGATACAACGGAACTCGAAAATATACAAAAAAAGTTTGTTCGACTCCTATATATGATCGCTACTTTAACAGGCGGATTTACTTCAACCATGAGCGTTTGTTAAATATTTCAAATCTTCATTACGTCTCCGAAAGGAGGCTGACACGAGATTTTTTGTTTTTACATAAATGTCTTTACGGTTTTATTGATTGCTTCGAACTAACCTTTTGTATTTTTATTGCCTTGCCAAACAGGGCGCTTCACTCTCATCGCGTTTTTGGCTGCTCTGAGTCAAGAAACCTACGGCCCTTAGAACGTATTCAGTACGCTTTTAACAGATCAATCAAAGTGAACACGCCACAGGTGGATATTTTTTTCTTTGCCTGTAAGTTTTAGCATGCGAGCCACTGCTCAAGGTATATTGATCGTATTTTCCCTTCATTTCCGTTTATCAAACCATACAGGTATGGGGACAACCTTGGTTTCTGCGCTGTACGTTTTGCACTGTCGGACGTGACATTTTGTTGATATTACACATGTAAATATGTAAATCTTTTAGAGCCCAGCTCTTAGGCGCCCGTTTCCGGCTTGAGCGGCGTCACCGTCGCCGTCGGCGTCGGTGTAGGTGTAACCGCGCGGTGCATTATAGGAAATGTCCCTTGATGTACCACGCGGGGAGGAGGAAGGGGAGGAGGAGGAGGGGAGGAGGAGCTTGAAGGATGAGGAGAGGAGGAGGAGTGAGGATGGGTATACCCTCCCCTCCTCTTCCTCAAGAGCTGCGCTCTAATTCTGCGTTACAGGGTGTTGTAAACGTCTTTAAATTTATTTTTCAAGGCATATTTTTGTTTTTTTGCATTCTGTATTTTGTGTTGTTTGAGCTCTTGCATGTATGCACTGGGGCACCGTCCTCTAGTCCCACGGGCTGTTGAGGGGCATCTCAAAAGCATCAAATAAATAAATAACTAGATAAATATTCAAAATGCTCTTGGGAGATTTACAAAATGCAAAAACTAATTTTGTATTTGTAGGATAATAAAATATCAAAAGGAAGTGGACGATCTCCAGACATTTGTGCCTTTAGAGGACCACCTTGAGCTTCAAAAATAATGAGGGCAGCCGTAAAATTTAAGGTCACAATTAAAACAGTTCAGTCAAATTTAAAAGCTAGAAAAGAAGCCGCAAAAGAGGTCGAATTCAATATTTAAGCTTCATTTCTTTCATACTGAAAGACAAGAAAGGGCCACTTTTAAAACCAACCACGTCATTCACGACCGCTTTCGCAATTTAAAAGAAAGTATAAAGTCTATAAACTTCAAAACATTCACGAAACTGAAGCAACGTCCACATCGGCAAACAATACAAAGGAATTATTTCTTTTTCCTTTCTGAAATTCACCGCTCAGATGGAACTCACGAAAAGACAAAGGCAGACTTCTCCTCTGCCGGCATTTCAAACGCGAATGGGGATTTTGCTTTGAAGTTCCAAAAGAGCACCTTCTGTTTATCTTTTCAAGTTTATAGTTATATTATACGCATAACACTTTTTATTTAAAAATTGTCGAATAACGTCTTCAATACTGTGATGCGATCCTGACTTTTTACCCGGCAAAGAATTCGATCTGACGTCCTCCTATAAACAAGTGAAAAATTGTAAGTGAAATAGACAATAACAAAAAAAAACGCGCATCTCAATAGCGGTCGTCTGCGGTGTGCGGCACAAAATATAATCTTCAAGAATTTTGCGACATGTGCGAAAGGAGCGACCATTGGTCGAGACAAAATAATAGAGAAGCCTCTAGGCCGGATCGGTTTGGCTTGACTTGACACGGAAAGTCTTGGCTTTCCACAGAAAGGCTTGGCTCGCTTCAGAAGCAACTATCCTTCCGTCTAAGTCGTCTGCTCCACTTGCACCGCTATTGGTCAAAACGAATTACAGAGAAAACAATCGGAAGCATCAGTTAGCCTTGGATTGGCTTTTGACAAAAATAGTAGATTCGATTCCTGCTCTGACCAGTATCTACACTTATAAGCACACATGTTCTGTACTTCATTTCAGTGTTTCTGCGACACTAAGCTCACGATACAGCTGCCGGTGGTAAAATAGAATAACCGCGATACATACGACCAATGGGTTCACGTGAATAAATACCATATGCCTATTCCTTCATTCGCAATCTTCTAAATGCCGATGAACGACCTAATGTACACTTTGCTAACAACATAAAAAACTTTAAAAACAAACCGTTCAAGAAATCAATCAAATCGACGCACTGCTGTAAAAAGAAAAGGAAAAGAACATTGTGTGTGGTGGTACCAGGTATATATAGAACAATGACGGAGCAAAAAATGGTTCAACAATGCTCTACAATGCAACCCCACTCAAAAGATACGAAAGGTTCGTATATGACTTGTCCAATAAAGATATACGAATTTATACAAATTACATAAATCGTATATACCTAATGTCACTTTATATGTAGTTTTATCCTCATTTGACACACTAATATCATGTTTTTTCAGAAGGGAAAATATTAATCGAGTTAAGAAACTACAGTCGCGTGTACTGCGCAAACGCCAATGAAACCCTGTTTTATGTCAACCGAGATCCCGCCCAGTAACCTGTAGCATATCCTCCTCTATACTGACAAATCCTGGCAGATCGCCACGAGACGCCGCCGCATAAAGTGAAAAGGTAGAGCGGCAGACAACGGATGAGAGGAGAGCCACGTGACGGGCGCCCCGCTGCGGCGAGACGCCGAAACACACTTCTCCCGAGCGATAAAATGTCCGCTCGCGCACCTCGCGTTCCTCGCGCTACCACTTCTTTCTCGTCGGGTTTGAAAACCATGTTTCGGGTCCTCGCCGCTGCAAAAGCTGGGCGCTGAATACCGGATATGCTCTGTGCTATCAGATACTCGCGCTCCAAATCTGCGACCGGGCAGTCTATGGCTCCGTCGTCAAACTGCCAGGCTTTGTGAGTATAGAGGAAACTATGCCACTAGTGATGTGGATAAGGATATGATCCGTTCCCGGGCGCTGGCTGTAACGCGGGCTGAAAAATTATACCTCTTATCGCTGCCACCATATTTTGTGCACAATCAATCAGCCCACAAACCATGCCGTAGGTTCGGCTTACTGAACCATCCTCATCATTGCTGGACTGTGCTCCGACTTAATTCGTCCGCGTCTACAACAAAATGGTAATAAAATAAACGCTCCAACAATGGAACGATCTCACCAGGAGTTGCGCGACGTCACCGCTGCCGCGGTGCATTCTGGAACCGGTAGTTCTCCCCAGACGTCCCGCCGAGGCAACGCGCGTCGTACGACCGGCGTTTCGAAATTTTCGGGTTGGCACAAGACTGTTCATCGGGTGTTTACTGACGTTTTTCAATGGGTGGCTTCACCTATTGTGTGCCAGGGTGCTACAATAAGAGCACACAGGCAAAATGGCATCGGATTTTATGTCCTCCCGAAAGAAAGCAGGCCTCGAAAAGAGTGACTAAGAAAGGTCAACAGAGCCGGACAGAGCGGCAGGAAGAAGAGAGTTTTTTTCGATTTGTTTCGCAACTTGCTTCATAATATATATCCACCCCATTGCACGTTAGCTAAAGAAGCTAAGATTACAGGGCGCGGGACATAGTATATGGCGTGCAGAAGTGTTCCGTATGTTGGAATCTCCTGAGCACTCGCTCCGTCGCGGTCTATCCGTTGGTCTATCTCAATCGGAACCACCGCACTGCTTCTGCGGCCGCCGTCTTTAACACAATTTTTGCTCGATGTATTTTGGTGGTTATAACTGTTATCGCGACGACATCTTGCAAGCACAACTGTGCTTCAGAAGATCAGGACAATCACTAAAAAAGAGCAGCGATTCCCGATATGCATCACTTGAAATAAAACGACTTTTTCAAACGCAGTCTTCATTTTTTGTTTCATACAAAACGTGAAAACACATTGCTTATTGCAACTTAGAAGTGCAAACCTTACCGCCAAAAAGGTAGCAGACGAACCTCATCCACCTTGCTGTGCTCTGTGAGCAGCGGAAGTTCGTCTGCTTCTTGCATAGGGGTGCGATGATGTCAGAACACCGAGCTCTTATTGGCTGATTGAAAAACAAATAGTGGGTAGACCTTAAGGCATCTAGCCTTGAGGCCTACCCACTATCCTTTCTATGAAAGCCAATCAGAGCTCGGCGTCGTTGTGACGTCACCGCAACCCCTGCAGCAAGAAGCAGACGAACTTCCGCTCCGCATTAGGCGTGCGTTAATGATCCATTGTGCATTAACACCAATCAACGTTACTAGAACCCCTCAGTTGGGAAACTGCCATAGAGCCTGCTTTAAAAAAGTGGCTCCGATCCGTACTCGAGAACCGAGCTAATGGCGATCGCAACGCCGCCATTTCTCCCGCAGCGTCCACTCCGGGAACTGCATGGCTGCACGTCGAGTCGGGTGAGGGCCGGTGGCGCCATCTCGCAGGGCCATCTCGCAGTAGCTATGTAAAGCAGCTTTCATGTTTCAACTCGTCGCTAAAGGGTGGCGCTGTTATCGTATTTAGCTCGGTCTCGGTGGACGCCAGTGGCCCAAGTTTCAAGGGTGAGTTTCCCAACTGAGGGTTTTAGTAACGTTGACACCAATCGAGACCGCAGAAAAAAGCTTCCACCGTCATGCAACCAACTGTTAGCGTTCGAAACTAGCGAAAAAAAAACCGACTAGAAATTGTACACGAAATCTCATCTTCACCGAAAGTTTTCAGGCATCTGGCATGGTTGCTTCTTTTTGACAGATGCCAGTTGGTACGGAGCGGAGCGTCAGGCATGGTCTTTCTGTAGACCGTTTTTTTTTCTTTGTGTGCAGGCTTCACCCTGCAGTTCATCCGTCGACCAGAATGAAACGACTTTTAGAAAACTATCTCTCCCCGAGAAAGTCTATTTAGCTCTTCTTACTTGATTGTCGATTAAACGTTAGGCACAAGCCTGAGCCCTACCAAGCCCAGTTTCCCCCAACACATTTGATGCTCTTCCGCGGTGCTATACACCGCGAGCCAATGGTCTTTCGAATTTTCGTGTTCTTTGCCATTGAACTGGATGTTCACTTGTTTCCAAGATCATTGAGACGTCCGAGCAGCCGGAGAGCTCAGGTAGTGGCGTCGTTGTTTTTCCCGCGGCCTCAGTGAGACCACCGCGTGAAAGCAGTGGGTTCACGCGTTCACGAAGACGAAGAAGCACACGATGACGAAGCAGACGACAAAGCGATTCTAAAGCGATACGATGACTGGAACTGCTTTTCTGCGCTTGTTGACAAACTAAGGCATCACACACAACACAATCTTACGAAGTACAGACATGCAGGAGAATCCAAACTGATACCGGCGCGTCCCAAACGATGGCTGTATACGATGACGTACGCGCACCACAGCCCTATGCAGCCGGGAAGCCGGAAAGCGATGACTACAAGGTAGCATGGCGGCGGCACCACTTCCGGAATGCGAGCTCCTACGCAGTTCCCTTGGTGACATCGGTCTATGCGGGAAGGTATATCACGCCTAAAACTATTCGACGTAGCCGTGATCTTTTAGTTGGACGCAGTGGGGTTTCTCAAATGGCCACGAGGATGCTGGTTGTGAAAGCACGGCGTTAGGAAGCTCTGTCAATGTTTTCTGCTATGAACTGGAGGTGAAAACTGGAGGCGCCTGGCAACACTGAGCCCACGAAACAAAATGGCCGACGTAAGGTCACTCCAGAGTGTAGCCTATTTAGTGGCTCTAGGGTAGAAAAAATAGCGATACGAAAGAGAAACAAAAAAGAAATACTATCAGCAGAGGTGGCAGAACGACCTACCTTTACACGCCCAGTGAACGCGTCTGGATTCACTCGTAGCATGCGGGAAGACGGCGAAGACCCCAGCAAACTTCAGAAGCCAGGAAACGTTCAAAGGATATCGAGTCGCGTCTTCGATACCATTAATTATGACCTTGTTGATCCAAAGCAAGCCAGCGCTTTATAGAATCAATGTTTTGTATTCGTTCCGTCTTCGACCCGTCGCTCAGTGCAACGTTTTCACGAAAACGCTTACGTTCGTGATCTCAACTTTTTTTTTTACCGGATTGGCAGAGATACATTTTGACACACTCTGACTCACCGGGCTAGTGAGCCGCGGTTTCAACACTTTCGTTTTACTTCCGCGACAAATGGGGCGCTAAGTATTCAATCTCACCAAAGCAAACAACACCAAGTTTTAACTGCTGAAAAAACAAATTTTTTCTTTTTGGTCAAATGCTCCACCATGCGGCATGTTCTTATGTTGTCAATCGACAACAATCCAACGTAAAAACAAACAAAAAATCGTGCAGACGATTTGTGTTTGCCGTGTCTGCAGTGCACATGGTATGTGTTGCTTGCCGCACTAACTGGAAGAGGCTCTAAAGGGTGGGGCACATACCAAGGCTGAGCTTTAGTGCTTTACGTATCAACAAACAACAACCTTCCATTACATGAAGAAAGCGAACCACAGTTGACGATAGTTACATTCTTAAGTACCGCTGTGTTTCTGGAAAGTTGAATATCTGATCTCCTTGTAAGGTCCTGCTAAGTAAAAATCTCACCTTTGATATTCTACACCTCGCCGCCTCAATTTCAGGTCGTTTTTATTGTATTAAGCGTGGCGGAAGAAGGCGGGTCTTGGAATGTCTATCCACAGCTGCTGTAAATAGTGCAAATCTGTGTGATTTTCCCGAGAATATTTTTAACACTCGAGTGTGGTTTTACATTTTACACACCTACCCACCTGCTTTGAGCTCACTGTGGGCAGTATTTTCTAAATAAACAAAATGACGTAACTACACAACCACAGGTTTCATGAGTACTGCAAAAGAGCACAATTCCGGTGACTTCTGTCCGTTCAGCGGACGGGAGTTGTGTCCAACGTGGACAGCCATTTACTCTGCGCAAGATCCGCAATCTTGAAGACTCGAAGGACAATACACAACAACATGCAAAAAAAGTGGATTTTTTTTTCTTCAGAAACAAACAGTTAGCGGCCCGTCAAACGCTCACAGCAGAGACCCAAATGCGGACATTTGGCGAAAAAGACGCGGTGGAATCCGGCGGCTATGAATGACCAGCGAGAGGGTTTCAAGCGTGGCACCGACCCATCACTGCCGCGGGATTTCTCGCCGACTTTTCCGCCAGATGTCCAGATCAGGGCCCCACGACAACACGTCTGATAAAAGAGGAAACTCCCCCTAGACGTCCGCCAAAGAAACGACAGCTCGAGATTCATTTTTCTTTTTCTCCAATATTTGTTACTTTTTATAGCTGTAGGTCGGCAGGCGGGCACGGGGAAGAGGCACGTACGTAGACTTCCACTCCTTTCTCATAACAAACGCCAGAGACTTTTCGAGCATATGCGAGTTGACCACCTCCTTGACCAAACTGTTGAGCCGCTGGAGACCGAGCTTCCGGACGACCTGGCGGGGATGTTCGAGCACCTGCACGTCTTCGATGACCAGCTTCTCGGCCTTCAGGGACACTCCGGACCCCATGCCGGAGCCTTTCTTGAGCGTGGTGGTGGTCAGGAACTGTCCGGTGCCCAGCTTGACTCGGACGGGCACCGTCATGCCCGTGGTGGACGTCGGGTCGATCACGTAGATGTTCGTGAAAAGTTCGCCAGTCGAGACTGTAACAATCCGGGTCTGGAGGACATCGTATAAACCGTAGGGTAGAAAAGCGGAAGTTAGTAATAATGTAATGTAGTTCCTGCCCTTTTTTTTTTAACGCGATTGCATTACGAAGTTACTCATTACAGATTTTTCTCTACCTGGAACCTGGTCTCGGATACTTTCCCTGCTAAATTTAACGGGAAAGGTTTCTAACAAATATAGCGGAACATCGACGTCACGTGACTTATACAACAATATAGATTCCCCGCCAAAATTTGGCGGGAAACGTTTCCGCTAAATACGGCGGTAAAATATTCCGCTACTTTTGGCGGGAAGATATTCCACTATATCCAGGCGAAACTTTTCCCGTAATGTCTAGCTGAAAACTCACGTCACGTGACCTATGCACCAATTCAGTTTCGCCGCTAAATTTGACGGAACTGAATTGTCGAGAATTCAGTCCACGTGCTTCAGTTCATGGTCGTCGAAACCGAACCCCTGCCCGAGCGTGCAAAGATAAATGGTACCGCAGTCATAGATAATCACCTCCGAGGTTTCTACAATTTTTTCCACTATTTTAAGCTATGTTGGTCTCATAGCTTACAACTAGTGGTTGAATATGTGCATTTATGTAAGCGTACGCGGATCTTTTGCAGATTTTTCCAGTGTTTGGTTCGCAGTCGCTCGGTCAAATATTTCGTTTTCCAAGACATCAGCCCACGAAAGTCTCACTAAAACCGGAACTCCACTGCTAATACACCATTTGAAAAAAAGAAAAGAAAAGTAGTCTGCAGAGGGTTTGAGGCTTGGTTCTTCCTTGCATGGCGATACATTGGTCCTCAATAACGGTCTGTAAACATGCTTCGAATCATGTAAACATGCTTCGAATACGCTCAAGGCGCGTTCGCAGAAAATTCTGTCATCATGTCCGCGGTGAAACACCGCTTGTCTTTTGTATGAGGTGTGTCAGCAGTGGGACTCCAGCTTTACACCAACACCAACGTTACTAGAACAACTCAGTTGGGAAACTACCATAGTGACTGCTTTGAAAAAGTGGCTCCGATCCGTACTCGAGAACCGAGCTGTTGGCGATCGCAACGCCGCCATTTCTACCGCAGCGTCCACTCCGGGCAAGGGCCAGTGGCGCCATCTCGCAGTAGCTATATAAAACAACTTTCATGTTTTGACTCGTCGCTAAAGGGTGGCGCTGTTTTCGTATTTAGTTCGGTCTCGGTGGACGCCTACGGTCCAGGTTTCAAGGGCGAGTTTCCCAACTGAGTGTTTTAGTAACATTGACCAACACAAACTAGAACGATCGAAGCCTGTGAACGACCTCCTCTTCTCCCACGAAACGTGATCAAACTCGGATGTCGCCAACTGAACAATTGGTCCCGAGACCGACGCTGAGCGTCCTTTGACACGCAGACCGGGCACGAATGCCAGCCGATTGCTGACTCCGTGCTCGTGTTCAATCTGTGTCTGGACCCGATCTAACCGTGATAACGTCAAAATTCAAGTGCACAGGCTTTTACTAGCTGATCTAGGTGATGTTGCTTAGATCCACAAAAAGCCTCGTTGGGAAAGTCAGCCGCAGTCCAGTCATCGAAAACGTTTTCTTCGTTGTTTACGAAAAAAAAAGCGGGCTAGACTTTTTGAAGGAACCATGTTACGGTTTTACGTACCTGGCTGTATCGTAATCGATCTAACCCGTGTGCGCTCATAAAGCATACACTTTATTCTTTGACAACGCAACAAATTTTTGTTTCTAAAAACAAAGCGAATAACATTTAAAGTGCAAGGGAGAACGTTTCTGCGTCATTACCGTGGAAAGCCTGCTTCCAGAAAAAGGATTTGGTCATTCCAGACATTATCGCGGTACATTCAATGCGTATCGGGCCGGTGAATCTCGGCGACTATTGGCCACGTGGTCACGTACTTGGTGCCACCTTGTGTCACGTGGTCAAGTAACGCCGCAAGCTGACAGTATGACGTCAGGGATATACGGTCCACCCGTGATGTC
Source organism: Ixodes ricinus (assembly GCA_037355805.1). Lineage (NCBI taxonomy): Eukaryota > Metazoa > Arthropoda > Arachnida > Ixodida > Ixodidae > Ixodes > Ixodes ricinus. The sequence goes on from JAZHYW010036355.1 coordinate 144,034, forward strand.
ACCTCTCGCTACGACGTCACATTAATTTGGGTGCAAAGCACAACATCAATTGTTTGTGTGACGTGCCTTCGTAGCGCTTTTTCGTAACGTTGGAACGTGCCTTGTCCTCCAATATATAAAATATTCTTTGTCAACAAGAGGGATTATCTCGGCCTGACCCTACACCCCACCTGATAACCATTTGATAGCAGCGTGGCAACGAAATACCCACAACTTCATCACAATAACTCGACCACGGCGTTAATAATGAGAACGGAAAATATAACGGCTTGTCTAACCCCCGTTGAAACAAATCACTACATAATATGACGAAAAGGTAGACCTTATAAACTTTACCTGAACAATATACTCAGACTTTGTCGACGTAAGATGATGCCAGGCGACGAACACCTCGGAATGTGAACCGTTGAACTGCCCTTGAAAGGCTAACACGGTGATTTTCGCTCCAGGGTGGCGCCTGTCGGTGTACTGGACTTTCACGTCTTGCACCTTTATACCCACCGCCGCCATTTTGAGAGAGAAAAGCCTAATAAACTTCATTTCAATAACGTCGCTGATGTCTTGATCTTTGGGCTTTGACGTAACGATTATGCCCCCGGAGACTCCCGATGTCGAAGGTCCGGATGTTGAAGATCTTGGTCCTTCAGAACCGGAGACTTCCGACTCGGTTGTACGAGGTTCGAATCGTGTTTCATCAGACACTTCAGACTCGGTTGCATGAGGTTCGAGTGATGTTTTATCAGAGACTTCAGACTCGGCTGTAGTAGGTTCGAAGGGTGATTTATCAGACACTTCAGACTCGGTTGCATAAGGTTCCAATGATGTTTTATCAGAGACTTCAGACTCGGTTGTATTAGGTTCGAATGATGTTTTATCAGAGACTTCAGACTCAGCTGTAGTAGGTTCGAAGGGTGTTTTATCAGACACTTCGGACTCGGTTGCATGAGGTTCGAATGATATTTTATCAGAGACTTCAGACTCGGCTGTAGTAGGTTCGAAGGGTGTTTTATCAGGCACTTCAGACTCGGTTGTATGAGGTTCGAATGATGTTTTATCAGAGACTTCAGACTCGGTTGTATGAGGTTCGAATGATGTTTTATCAGAGACTTCAGACCTCGGCTGTAGTAGGTTCGAAGGGTGTTTTATCAGACACTTCAGACTCGGTTGCATGAGGTTCCAATGATGTTTCATCAGAGACTTCAGACTCAGTTGCATTAGGTTCGAAGGGTGTTTTCTCAGACACTTCAGACTCGGTTGTATGAGGTTCGAATGATGTTTTATCAGAGACTTCAGACTCGGCTGTTGTAGGTTCGAAGGGTGTTTCGTCCGACACTTCAGACTCGGTTGTAGAAGGTTCGAATAGTGTTACATTAGACATTTCAGACTTGGTCGTATGTGGTTCGAATGGTGTTTCTTCACCCTCACCCTTAGTGGTACTTCCAGTCCCCTCGACGCCAGACACGGAGGAAGGTCCTACCGACGGTTTTGGGGACGTAATGTTCCCTTCCATCGAACAGCTGCCTTTTTCAGTTTTCTGGCCGCAAGTCAATATTCCATTCCTGCAAATGATTGAACCGGGATTGCAGACGATCTTGCCTCCTTTGCATACGGCGAAGCCACTTGTACACACCAGAGTGATTTCTGCAGCAGTTGCTCGTGTCGCTTGAACGGCTAAAAGTAAAATTGATTGGGGGTCAAGCGTGATGCAGGTCAATGATCGGTAAAAATAAAAGTTTTTTTCGCCAGTGCATAAAAATTAACCGTAGTAACTTTAAAATAGCTATGATATTAAGCGATTACACTATAAGTATATATATGCGTAAAGAGTTCAACACAGCTAACTAGCCAGACCAACCAATCGCCGATACTGACGGACATTTGTCATAACTGAGATGCCGTCTCAAAGGTACTTGTTTGTTCAAGTGTTATCCATATGGGGAATCACAAGAGCCATTAAGCTTCGGGATCGGTCACTACCCCGACATTCAAAAATAATAAAAGGCGCAGATGTCGCGTTTGTAACCTGTCACGCAGTGCACATGCGCCGAAAACCCTTGAATATTAGGTGAGATCGAGCCACCATCTCCAATTCTTATTTTACTGACATCTTAAAAATGACAGTATTTTTTTAAGAACACAAGGGAGGGTATAGCAAGCAATTTTGTCACTTATATTGAACTGAATTAACGCGGGTTTTCGGGGCTGTTTTCTTTTCGTTCCAATGGACTTGAGACAATTCGAACAACATAGTGAGATCCCCGCAGCACAAAGTTTTGATTAAAGTGCATTCCTTGTTTCTGTCTGTTTCTTTCTTTAGTATAGGGAGCCGCCTTGGCTTTTTGAGGACAAAGCTCCCACTTACGGGTCTCCAGGTGACGGGTTCGAATGCCGACCGCGGTGGTCGCAATCTGACGGAGGCTTATGGGGAGAAAATGGCGTGTAACCGAGATTTCGGTTGCACGTCAAACGATACCCAGGTGGTCAAAGTAATCCTTACGGCCTGAGCGTGACAGGTGCCCTTCGTTCATTTGGCACGTAAACGGTAAAACCCCCATGATGAAAATAATCCCTGGAGAAGGGGAACAAGAGGGACAAAGGACAAACACATGTAATGGAGAGGTCCCGGGTTCGATACCCGGACCAGGCGGGTTTTTTCGGTCGCGCACCAGTCACCTAGCTGTGTATGGAGATATGTGTTTGTCCTTTGTCCTCCTTGTTCCCCTTCTCCAGGGATTATTTTCATCATTCTTGTCCAGCTCGCTTGCACCTTTGCATTTAATTGCATTATAATCAAAACCCCTACATATCTTTTTTTTCCCCGTTAAACTTGCAAGTTTCGACAAACTATCGGTTGAGTGGCACATTCGTTATTCTTAGAAGACAGAGATGGAGTCTTTAGTCGACCCCCATGTTCCAAATTTCACGTGTAGACGAACCACTCAACACTTGATGGACGCTGCTCGCGGCACAGCGACTCCGGCTTTATTTTCTCGTACTTCAGGTCTTAGAAAACTAAAAAGCGTTTATTACGTCGCTACTGATGTGCCTACGTATCTATGCTCCGTTTCACACAAACGCTTTGATCCCACTTTGGACGGTCCGCAAAAAAATCGGTTTCTCAACGTATCGCGCTGGGATTCACCCCGGAGGTGCCCGCAGGTGGTCCATTCATTGAGAGTAGGAATGCATAAAATCCCCGAAGTCACAACAAAAAAGTAAATAAAAATGGTTTTGTCTATGAAAAAATTATCGCCAAACCTTTTGTTCCTAAAATCATTAAAAAAAATCGTTATGGGCTATTCTGGCGTTTAATACGACTGAAACATCGGTGAAATTATATCGCCTCATTAAAAGAGCACGTCTTTTTTGAAAGAACGCGCCTATTTTTATTTTGAATCTCCAACCCACAAATACAGATAATCTTTGTTAGCCTTGACTACTTTTGTTCGAACAATTATCATTACATTAGTTACGTTGTTTGTGTGTTATAACAGATTATAACATCTAAACCGGTCATTACTTGGTTTCCTTTTTATGGTCTTTCTAACAGTGACTGTTTTCATGCATTTTTAAAAATGGGCCCAAACTAGCCAATGGCTATAGGCCCAGATGGTTTCTTCAATAATCTGTACTGTTGCTGATGAAAAATAAAACCAATCTGAATCTGAAACGAAAAGAAAATACAATCGGCTCACATATTCTTTACTTCATCTGGCCCAAAAAAGCGCCACAGTGACGCAACATTTTGTTTTTAAGTGTGCATGCAAAGTATGGGGAAAACATACTTTTTTTATTTTTCGTGATTTAGTCGGGTGAGCCAATCTTTCCACAATTTTGGTCAAAGCTTCCACCACCTTCGGGCACCTCTGTAGTAAATCCTAGCACGATACATTAAGAACCCGATTCATGCGGAACGTCCAAAGTGGGATCGAAGCCTTAGTGTACACGCTGTATGTACGAGGGAAAAGCGACGCTGCTGTACGATCAAGCCAATCACGCAGAGCCATGAGTACAGGCTGACCGCCCGAAAAACATTAACCGGGTTATTTGTACCGCAAAAATGAACTACGCAGCACCGAACGCCCATTCTACGCCGAAATGTAGGACTAACGGTCAGAACCAAACGCCAAACCTTCAGGACTAAGCGTCTTATCTTATTCACAAGTTCGTGATTTTTCCGAAAATTTTAATGGGATAATGTCAACCGATGGAGCTCTCGAATACGTGGAGCTGAATAACGCCATTTACCGAAAACGGGCAAAAAAATAAGGGCCCCATTTTTCCAGTGGCATTTTCACAAAATCATATATAACTTTTGAATTAGATAACTGATATTTGTGAAACTTTGACACACTACATTTGGGCGGAAAATGACCGTTCGGCAATGCAAAATTTACTTTTGCAATAATAAAATTTTTTTTTGTGAGTCATTACACAGATTTTTTCAGCACTTGACACCCTGGGCTAAAAAATGCGGTGTCGATACGCAAGGCGTGCCTAACTATTTCTACGATGTTTTTTTCTTCTTTGCGACGCGTTCTTTGAAAATTCTGATCGGCCAATACCGCATGGCTGCGGAACCACGAAAAGATTATCCGGACTCGACTCGTTCCTTAAAATGTCGCTGAGTTGTACTTTTATTTTTTTATTTTTTTACCTTAGGTTTAGACGCAGTTGACGCTACGAGCTGACGGGACCAACCAGATAGCGTCGAAAGCGCACTCTCACGGTGTGTTCGTGTACGCGTTCTATCAACGCGGAACCGAACATAAACAAACAAAGAAAAAAGGTTTAGTGACTCGCACGTTTGACGCTGCTCAGTTGGTCCCGTAAACCAAAGCTTTTAAAACACTCAGTTGGGAAACTCGCCCGTGAAACCCAGACCGCTCGCGCCTGCCGCGAGACCGAACTAGATTCGATTACAGCGCCGCCTTTTAGCGGCGAGTCAAAACATGAAAGTTGCTTTATACAGCTACTGCGAGATGGCGCCACCGGCTCCTGCGCGACTCGACTGAACCAATACGTGCAGCCGAGCAGTTCCCGGAGTTGCCACTGAGGGAGAAACGGCGGCGCTTTGATCGCGTCTAGTTCGGTTCTCGAGTACTGATCGCAGCCAACTTTCCAAAGCAGGCTACTATGGCAGTTTCCCAACATGAGTTGTTCTAGTAACGTTGACTGAAACCATGTACATATACTATATAAAAAAAAAACTGGAGCGCATACTTTCCCCAAAGCACTCGGAAGAGCCAATCGCTGCCATCGAACAAACGGAACTCGGCAAATGACAAGACTGCTAATATGTTTAAACCTAAAATCTAAAAAAACTAAAATAAAACAGCCTGCGCATTGGCATTACGCATGGTGTTTACCAGATTTTTTTGGAGTGTATACATAAATGAAAGAAAAGAACTTCCATAGCTCAATCGCGAAAGGATGCGCAAGCTCCTGAAGTCAATGACAACTCAAGAAAAGAAGGGCGTGGCTTTGTATGATAATGAGATGATCGGAACTTGTCACGCGTGGCGTTCCTTATCTCTCGGAGAACATAGATGTCGGTCGTTCTGGGCTCACCGAGAATAATGGCGACGAGGACCACTAGAGTCCTGCAACCCGGCGGCGTCAAGGCAGGAGAGAGCGCCATGTTTCGTAGCCCCTAGAGCGGCATCTGCCGTCCACCTATATACCGCCGCCCGTAAAAAAGCAGATTTCAACCCACGTCACAAACCGTGATTGAATAGTCGAAACGCCGGTTGGATGACGAACTCTAAAGGCAACGAAGTCACGACCGCTCTATTCAAATAAACGAAGCCCTATCCAACCTCGCAAGAGTATGAAAAATCATCAGTCGCGGTAATATCGGAATAATTCGGTGTTGCAACAAAAGGGCCAGATTGCACCCCCCCCCCCTTCTCTCTCTCTCCCTTTCACAAAACAAAAGTTTCAATAATAAAACTAAACATCTGGAATGTTGGCCCGCATCAGTTACGTATGCCACAAAGGCCGGTTTTGTCAAAATGCCACGCGGAACATTCTGACTTTCATTCGATACTAATCTTGATTCGAATTCGTCAGTCTTGTCTCAGACGCTTTTGCTTGAGGTGAAGTGAAAAAAAAATCTTCACTATGCACCTATTTTACGATTTCTTTAAATTTCGAAACTACATAACAGGTTCGCTCAAGGAGAATAAGCTTTTGAATGAATGAAGATAACTTTGCCAGGATGGAAAAGTTACTTCCAGGCTCGGTTTCCCCGAACGGATAAATGTAGTTAGGGCCGATCTTTCGGATATATTAAGATACTAAAGGAGACTTCTTCATCATGTCATCGTGCTTGAATTGCAGCCAAAAACTCCAGACATTTCGTCCGAACAGTGATGAATTAAAAATCCTATAGTCTGACATCGAACCGCCGGCAAGTTTATCTCCAAGGAATATATCTAAACACCTTATTACGCTAATAATGTTTAATACAAGACGAAAAAAGGGTGTTTCAAAGGAAAGTAGCTGTCTAGTGTTCTTCGCATTTTACAAATATCCACTTTTCATTACTTATACTCGGCAAAAAAGGAAGGATGCAATTTAGTTATTATTTCTTTATTTCCTCGAAATCGGTGGTTGTGGCCCAATTCGGTTGTAGTTAAAGCACGGGTGGCGGATGAAACAAACAAAAAGTGATCGCCAACATCATGCAGGTACAAAAGACATAACCAGGGTTAAATCGTTCGATTCAACCACATACCCTACAACCGTTTTTTTCTTTTTAATATATTCTCAGACACCTAATCAACGAATCTAGAATAGTCAGAAATATATATTCAAAATAAGTGTTGAAAACAAATTCCAATGATAAGGAAATTTTAAATCAGAAAAACTTGTGTCCCTAACAAAAAGCGATGCGCTTGTGTAGCATGTTTCAATGGAGACACAGCACAATAAATAAAAAAAAAAACCGAAGTACAAAAGACGTTTTGACAAAACGTGAACGAGCAATAAGCACTTTTTTCGTTTAGTTCATCAAAGTAGTTAAGACGCAGCTTTCCGCTTTCTTTCGTTTTAGGGCGCAAGAATCAAAAACGCCGCAATTCGCATAAAACGCCCATGCCCGCTTTAATGTTATAATCGGCCATTAAAGAAATATTTAATAGTGACTATATCGCCTCACAAGATAAAAGAAGGGCTCAACTCAAATGAAGCGAGAACGAAAAAAAAAATTAAGTTTCCTTATTCAAGTAATATTTCTTCTAGTGGTAGACTTCGTCGAACAAAAATAATAGGCTACTTTCATAAATACGTCACCGCGCTCGTTGCATTCTGGGAATTCGTGGGCCAGAAGCGGAGCGGGTCTGGATTTTGCTGCCCACCGATTCCCAGAATGCATCACGTGGCGTCAAGCCACGACGAGGTGCTTCGAGTTTTGGAATAAGTCTATTGTCCGACGAGCTATCACGCATCAATTCGTGAAATCAGTTCACTGCACCACAAAAACGCTGTCGCGTTCATTTTACCGCCCAGTAATCGAGCACCCAATCACTAAATTCTACGAAGGAGCGATGGGCGATTGGCAGAAGTCGCAAGAATATGTTCGTATAAAATGAAGGTACGCGAATATAAACGTGACAAGAAATGACATAAACTTCTTTATTCTCAGATCCGACTATTACAACGTCTATAGTAATAAACATAATGTGTTTTATTTTCCATGATATTCGCAGATCCTACATTACAAAGTCTATAATAATATTACTAATAATAATGTGTTTAATTTTCTGTCAAAAAGTTTATGACGGAAGGAGACTGTGAAAAAAAAAGCTGCATGATGCAGCTTGACGAGCCCTCGGCCTCTCATCCTTACATTTGGCAGCAGCGGCACAGAAAACAAAACAAAAAGACAAAAATTCACGTAAAATATTATTCACTGGAAAACAAATACATACAAACAAAACACAGTTTAATACAACAGAGTAAGGCAATACATTGATGGTAGTATTGTTTTAAAGGTAAATATTATACATTTGTTACACAGTCATATTTGAAAAAAAAAATGCTCGAAGGTCTTTATATGACGAGGTAGGGAGGTGGATGTTTTCGGTGCGAAGTAAGTTGAGTAGCCTAGGTAGTATACTTGATATCATTTGCTCGCCATACGTTGTTTTGTAATTTTGGAGCATCCAGTACTCCGTGTTACTCGTTGGAATATGCGGTCACTCTTGGTGGTAGAGACGCAAGTTCCAGAAAGGTATGAGCATTTTTTTTCTACGTGTGATTTATAAGTTGCATACAGTGGATATTGATACAGGCAATTCACAGGCATCAGACTCGGGCTCTTAAAAAGAGGCGCACTAGGATGGTCATATGGTCATACAGACATTTCGTAAAAAAAACTTTTTTTGAAGGACAAGTATTTTATTTAAATTTGTATTTGTTGTATTTCCCAAGACTATAGGCAATAGTTCGCATGGGAATGAAGTAATGAATTATAAACTAGTACTTTCACATGCTTTGGTAAAATATGGCGGTGGCGGTATATCATGCCAATCACGCGTGACAGCTTTGCCAATACATAATTCACATGCTCGTCCCATCTCATTCGATCAGTGAAAATGATACCAAGTGCTTTAAAACTAGATACACTTGTTGAATTGAGTATAATATCGCTTGTATTGCTATCATTCTTGTTTCTTGAACGAAATAAAATCGCTTTCGTTTTGCTCTCATTAATTTTTAAGGAATTAGAACTACTTCAAGTGACTAGGTCCTCGAGAATTTTGTTTGCTTTAATTACTAACTCGTGACAGCAGTTGCTTGAAAAAATAAATAAATAAACTCGTATCGTCAGCATAGATTACATATTTAATATCTGGGTTTACGTTTACAATATCATTCACATGCAGGTTATACAAAAAAGGCCCCAAGATACTCCCCTGTGGAACACCGGATAAGATTGGTTTTACATCAGAAAAGAAGTCATTTATGTGAACATATCGTTTTCGATGCGATAGGTAAGACGTAATTAAAGTTGAGGCATAACCACGAAATCCGTACATTTACAGCTTTCTGATTAACAGATTGAGGTTTAAATGATCGAATGCTTTGGTGAAGTCGATGAAAACTCCGAGTGTCGTCTTTTCATCTTCAAGACTACGCAAAATGCAATCTCTTTGTTCTAAGACAGCAAGTTCCCTAGATCGGTTTTTGAGAAATCCAGACTGTGACGAAGTGATTATAGCATGCTTATCAGAAAATTTCACTAGGCGCGAATGCAGAATTTTTCAAGGCCTTTCGAAAACACTGATAAGATTGAAATCGGCCTGTAGTTACCTATGGCATGCCTATCACCCTCTTTTGTACAAAACACTGACCTCTGCAATCTGCATTCTTATTGGAAATACCCCGCGCTGTAAGCAGAAATCAAAGATATGCGTCAGACAGGGAGATATGAGATCTATAACCTATTTTATGGGACTTATCTGCATGTCGTCAGGGTCACAGCTTGTACTGTTTTTTCAGCGATTGAAATGTTCGCGTCACGCGTTGAGTATACGACCGCAGCTGACAGCACCATCCAATGAAGCCGATCAAGCAGAGCCAAAAGTTTATTGTCACGGTGGTCGTTGTCTTTGTGGGTTTGCTATCACAAAAAAGACCAATCACGCACAGAAGAAAAAAAAAGCGCGCGATGGCGGCGCATTGACTGTGCGTGATTGGTTAAGTCGGTGACCGCAAACGTACAAAGGCGGCGAGCGCAGTGACGAAGCTCTTTGCCGTTGCTTGACTCGTATAGTGTCGGCGATGGTCGGGCTTAAAGTGAAACAAAGTATAGTACAAATGTCTGTCACAGAACAACTGTCTGTCACCAGAACAACTGTCTGTCACAGAACAACTGTCTGTCACAGAAGATAATGAAGATGCCTGACGAGGCGACAATGGTCCGTCTTCAAAAGTCGGCCCCAACGCTCGTCCGCCATTGCTTGCTCACATACTCCGAGCTTGTATTGGACACGAGTCTGACGTCAGCGTTCGGCGAAGAGTCGGATCCAATCACGCGTTTCGCGTACGAACAATGGTGACCGCCATTGTGGTTTGATGGACTTTTGAGAAGGGTCTATTCCGCCCCTCCCCTCGACCCAGGTCACATCATTCAGCGAGCTTAGGCAACTGTTGAACGCAGCGAACATTCACGTGATTGGCATACATCTAACGCCCAAATTCGTGTCAATGAAAAAAAAAACTTTATGATATGACGAAATTTAAGATGTAAAAACCAAACAATCATTCCTAAAGCGACAAAACAATATACTGCATACATAAAGTCGGGGTCACGCTATACAGATACATCGTACGAAAGGCAGCCTGCATATAGATTCGAACGCGAGAAACCGCGAGATTCACGTGTTCGAATGCCGCGTGGCAATGTGTTCGAGGAGCAAAAACTTGGCACGCGGCATTCGAACCCACGGATATATGCGGTGGCTCGTGTTTGTATACCCGTCTTTTGTATGACGTATATGAACAGTGTGACACCCGGCTTAACGTGTACAAAGGCGGCATCGAAAGTGGCCCCTTCGCGATAAACTAACACCGAGAAAAATGACACCGTGGTCACTGACAAGGTCAGACCGGTGGGGAGGGGCTTCCGTTGTCCGGACTCCAGCCCGAGCTTCCGACCTTCGATGATGCTACAGTAGCTCGTGCACCTCCAGCGCGCGTGCACAGCCAAAGCACGGTGCAGTGCATTGCCTCCTATATACTGACAGAGCCTGGCAGATCGCCACGAGAAGCAACCGCCGAAATTGAAAAGGTGGAGCGGCAGACAACCGATCCGATGATAGGAGAGCCACGTGACTGGCGCCCCGCTGCGGCGAGACGCCCAAACACACCTGTCCCGAGCGAGCAAGTGTGTTTCGGGTCCTCGCCGCTGCAAAAAGATGTGCGCTCACGTCCAGGTTCCCCGAGAAATGGCTCTTTGATGCTCCATGGTATTAGGTCCTCGGGCTCCAAATCAGCGACCGGGCACTCTATGGCTCCGTCGTCGAACTGCCAGGCTTTGTGAGAGTGTAGAGGAGACTATGGTGCAGGACATGGGGCACGTGCTAAGGGCCGCGCTTTCCAAAGACACGCCCCGCCTTTCTCATTTTGTCTGCGATTATACCTTATACTGTGAAACGTGATGCCGCTTAATATGCCACCTGTCACATTTTTGTTATTTTCGGTGAAAACGTTTTATTTTTTTGCGGAAATCCCGACTCAGAAAGCATTTTTTTCTTCAGAAAATTGTATAGACCAACACGCGGCCCTGACGTCACGCAGCTGTGGTGGCGCTGTCGACGGCACTGCGCATGCGCAGACGCGACGCTTCACGCGAATTCGGTTTCTGCGCACGCGCAGTGCGCACACCTGGTGTGGGCTAACGCGGTCTTGTTTGTGAACAGCGTGTCGGTCTTTATCGAGTATTTGAGTCGGCTGCTGGATATAGGCTCCCTGACATACGTGTTTAGTCAATTTTTTGGGATATCAACGAGGTAACGCTAAATAGTTCCTTTTTTAATATCATGTACACGTTTGGACTAAGCATGACATAGTTCGAAGTTAACTTCGTAAAAAGGCACCCCAAAACAACGCATACGTAGATATAGCGGCTTCACCATGCGCTAGTCCTCTTCCTCCCCTTTTTCTTCTCCTTCCCAAAGCCCACAGCAAGATCAAAAATACAAACAACGAAACCCCCACGTCGGCGAAGAATTAGATGAAGACCCGCGTCCAAACTCCAGATGCCTACCAATCAATGACACGGACGTCTGTCTCACAACAGACAAAAAAAGTTCATAAAATAAACAGTAAAAAATATCCAGAACAACAGAGGTTCGGTGCTGACCAAACTCATCGTATTCATCATTGTCCAGAAATAATAACAATTCCCCAACATCGACTGGAGCAAACGAAATTACGGGGTATCGGTCAACCCTCGCACGACCTCTCTTTCCCTCTTCAGATTCGTATATTTCCCTTGGCTGCTCCATTTTCCTTGGCGTCGCGGACATCCCTCCTGGTTCCCCAACAACTAAGACTCGCAACTCCACAATCTCCCGATAAATCTCAATCCCGAACGGGAACGAGTCCAATAGGGAAACAAAAACAACAAATCAATAAAGTCAATTAAATAAGAAAAAAAAACACTAAACTTCAAGATAAGGTCGCAACGAAAGCTGGAAGCGCTCAAAATTCAATTTTCGCCTGACTTGGCGTTTTTCCACTCTCATATGTTAACAAAATAAAAATAAAAACATATAAACCTCCGTTTTTTTTTTTCGTTTTCTTTTCTTGATCGTTCCTTTTTGCGTTTCTGAACGTTCCGCGAGCAGTCAGAAAACGTAAACACGAGCCAATTTCGCGTTCCACCTGCGTTTAGTTTCGTACAGCACGACCTCACGCGTCAAAAAAACATGTCAACATTCCCTTAAAAAAAAAAAAATTCGATTTTAGAAATCGTGGCGAGTGATTTGTGACCGAACAAACAAACAACCCCTAAAAAATATTGAACTTCCGAGTTCCCGTGGGAGACGGTTGTTCACGCCGAGAAAATCCGAGATCAGGGAAACGCAGAAAGGAAAACTAAACAGAAATATACTATCCAGATGGAGCAACATCGACTTACATGTATTCTATATATTTGCTTATTTCGCATAGTTCGCGCCCTTTTCAGGTTCAGGTCGAAGTCGTGGCAACGACAACAGCACGTGTGCAGGATAATAAAGGCAAGCCGGTGAATTCCAGGTTCTGAAAAAATGTTTGCGAAGCAACTTTCTTTTAAACAGGTTTCAGAAAACAGGCAAAAAAAAAGTGTTTCAGACCCGAATATATAGAGGACAAGCTCGATATTATTTAAGCGTTTTCAAGAATCCCACTAATTACTTATCGTTTGCTGCTACAAATGTTTATGTTACAGGTTTCCGTCCCCAGGAGGCGGAAATTTATGCAGCCAATTTTTATATGCACGACATCAGCGTTTCGCAGTTTGATGTCTACGCCAGATGCCGGCGTAACTGCAGAAACACTCGCTAGACGGCGCATCCTAGCGCGCGATTATAATTGTTCAGTTGTATGTATCCATCCGCCACAATTGTTTTAAATGCAAGTTGTTACCACGTTAACACAATCTACAATAATGATGATAGCCATATCGATAAAAGCAACAAAATAAATCTCCATTCAAAGAATGGTGGACACTTTATTAACAAGGAGTGCCCTCAATGTTGTAAAAAAGTCGCTGATATAAAGACTTTTTGGTAAAAATCTCCAATCTACGTTATATGCCGAAAAGACATACGCTTTTAGATGCCATTTTTAGGGATTGAATAACCGACTTGTGGAGATAGTTAAACGCTTAAAACAGTTTGAAGGCATAACTGCACAAAATTAAAATGACAAATGTGCAAAACAAAGCCACGGGTCCCATATACTTCAAACAAACGTTTTACCAAACATAGCCATAACTTCAAGCATAGTTTTAGCATACTCAGAGTATATTAAACATATAATTTCAGTGTGTACACCTTACTTGGAAGACGGCAAGTAAGGCATGTCCAAGGACACCACTACAAACCAAAGCATACTAAACGTATCCGAATGAATTTGCTTCAACATATGGAACGTAAATCAAAAATATACTTTAAATGTACGTATTGTTTCTTATAAATACACATTTAGTGTATTGTTTCTCTTTACCGAAGTATTCGCCTAGTGTATAGTTTTCTTTACCAAGGTAAGTATACGTATTCGCCTATCTTTGCTCGCATGCAGCACCTTATATGTCAAGAGATATCCACGGACACGCGCAGTAATGGGTGGCTCCATTTCTTCCTCGCCCTCATCCGCTCCTCCTTCCCCATACTTCCCCATCGCATCCCTCCCCCTTCCCAGGTGCTCCCCATTTCGTCCTCCTTAACGCCTTCGCGCACACCACTTCCCTAGGCAGCAGCTGCTGCCGGATTAATTAATCTCCGAGCTCGCCCGCTTCCCGCTCCACCTCCCAAGCACAAAGACGGCCGAATGCTGCGCATAATGCGTAGCACGGATTCTTCCCCATTTTCCTCTTTTTTTTTACGTTTGCTTTAGTTGTATTTCCATCTTCCCTTTGTTCCGGCGTCAGGCACAAAATGGCGGCCGGGGACTCCTCCGCCGGAACTTCGCCCGCTTACGGTATGACCAGGTTTGCCGGAACGCAAACTGTCAGGAGAAAAACTGAAGGAGTTCAGCACTCGAACGCCGGGTCCTGCACGAAGAGCAGGCGACGTTCTTGCTGGCTCCGATTGGAGGGAGACAGTGGTTGGAGACAGAGACTAGCTGGCCTTTGCGTTTACCCCTAATCCTTCCAATCAGAGCTCGGCGTTCTGACGTCACAGCATCTCGGCTCCTCCTCTCCCTCATTTTCTTTCCGTATAGTCACTGAGAGCTCAAGGAACGCAGGGAGTGAAAATTCCCAAGCACCAAGCTCACAGCCGATGGGGTCGCCACATCCGAGAACACCGAAAAACAAACCAGGACGCAAGAGTCGGGATAATCATTGGTCACGCCTTTCGTTTCTTTGGCTGACAGTAACTAAAAAACAGACACTGGACAAAAACAAAAAACTGGCGTGTTTTAAATCTTTGTTGCGCGTGGCATGCTTCCAACGTGCGATCAAGATGCACGCTTAGTGGTAATTATTGGCGGAGATTATCGGCGAGATTTATTTCCGCATTTAATTAATCCCGAAATAATCGATGTGGTCCGACGTGTTCCATTGCTGTAAAAAATCTAAGAATATTTCTTCGGTTTTCTGCGTTTCAAGTAGGGCGCAACTTGTGTCTACAACTGCCGATAGGGCTGAAGGCATGTACCGAATTTATGTTAGAACTTGTTTCCCCTCTTGTCTTACCATTTTGGTTTGAATGAAAAATAAATTAAAAAACACGACATGAAATATCTTAAAAAGCTTAAAAAAACCGTCCAGAATAAGTTTCACGCAAAAAATAACGATACAGTTAACACAAATAATTCAATCGCTGAAATATTCTTACGGTTTTCGTTGCGCAAACAAAAGGATTCCGTCAAAACTACAAGAGATGTGAAATCGGCTTATGCTGGACACCAGGTTAGCCTGTAAAACTTACTGTGTGTCAAGGACTTCATCTGAGAAATAAAACTACAAACAAAGTACTGATATCGTGGTCGTGCTGTGCCGCGCAGTCCAGTTTATGTACCTGTGAACTACCACACATCTGCCAATTAGTAAAACAAATTATTACTTCATATGGTTTCATTGATAATGCAAAAATATAATTTACTGAACACAACAATAGACATTTAACACTAACAATGGAGAAATAATCACAATCACGTTCTATGAATTCATGAAAGACTGTGGTGATTATAATCGGACTAAGCTATACCCAAAGTAGCATAGCCATATGCAAAAACACAGGAAAATCTAGCTACGACAATACGTTTAAACGGTCATCTGGCAGCCACTTATCATTTTACTTTCGCGGTTACACTCGCAGTGAATTGTGGCGCCAATCAACAGTATACTAATAGAGTTATTTATTCTATTAGGAACATACTAGTAGTGCTAGTGCTATAAACACAATGAGGCAACTTGACACGTACTTCGTTGTTACGATGATAGTAGTTGATTTAAAGCAGTATTCAATATAAGACAATATAATATGTTTGGTATACCATAGATGACTTACTATTTTTTACTTTTTTAAAATCTCGAACGCCGTGATTTTTTATTCAATCTAGACCCAATCATTTACCTTCTTTTTAAAACCGGAACTGCGTTTTTGTTGCACTTCGAAGATTACACTTTATGGGACAGTGCAGCCGTACCATCGAAGCAACACTCCACTCCGGTAATCTCGAAACGGCAGTAAAAAACAAATGCCGGTAAATACACTCACAAAAACCGAGATACCGGAGCTCGCTCGTCAAACACGCGCAATGCAATCAGCGAAACGAGCTCCCTAAACGTGAACTTCAGTCGGCAAAAACAAAACAAAAAGATTTATAAATATAATAATGAAACAACACCGCCATACCAATCGAGCCTATCAAGCAAGCGTCCTAACAAAGCGATGCCACTACAAAGAGGTAATTAGGGCTCTTTCTAAAGCGACCGCGTCCGTAAAAGAGAATAAAGTCAGTTTCGATCCCCCAGGGGTTACGTGCGCTCCCTGCCATAAAGAGACTAGGGGATAGCGGCGCTTCCGTTTCCATTAGAGCCAGCAAACACTGCGCCGATTCTCCTTTTTCAAAGCATCTTCTCCGTTCAAACGGGTTTGGCAATGAGGTGCCTCTCTCCTGTCAACAGAACCACGTCATCGAAGACATTCCCAGCATTTCACAGACGCGCTTTAAACGACGTATTCATTATCACGTACTATTAGTATGACGGTGAAGCGTGTTAGACGACGGAGCATGATTGTAGTACAATTAGGGAAACCGTCACAGTGATTGGCGGGAAAACCATCGAACGTTCGACGCTGCATGCTTCGGCGCGTAGACACGACTTGGAAACGGCAAGCGTGCTTCCCCGCAGCGTGACACTCAATGAGGGAAAGCCGCCGCTTAAGGCGGAACGTGCTAACATCTAATGTTTTCAAGCGCTAATATACTCTTTCAAAAGTCCATCAATGAACAATAGCGATCGCCATTTCTGGGGCACGAATTAAGGGTGTGATAGAATCAAAGTTCTCGCTAAACGCTGACGCAGCATTTATTTTCGATACGTGCTCAGAACGCCTGTCTAAGCAACGGCGGACAGGCAATGGCGCGCCCTTTTGAACGGGGTCTATTGAATCAAGGAATATATTATTGTTTTTGAAAACCGTGCGGCAGAAATTGGTGACTTTCAATGGTTGACAAGATGGTATAAATATTTCAGATTGTATTATCATCACCTGCCGGTAACGTGAATAGGAAACTACAAGGTATCGGAGCGTACGCAAGAATATCAGGTGTGTATTTATTTACTCTGATCGGCATGGTACTTTCCATTTCGGCTACCACGACGGTGTTGTATGTGATCCTATTTACCTATTCTAAAATTCGACTGATCTATATTACGCATATTCAAGTCATGACTATTGTCACAACTTTCCGTTGTGAAATTTGAACATGGGCTCTCGACGTTCCCTATCTAATTTCGTGCCTAATAATTTTTTTTAATTAGTATTCGTACTCTATTTTCCTATTCCCCCGTCCCCGGGCAAAGCAAAATAAACAGCTTTAAAATAAAAACGTAATTAAACAATCAAAAGGATACAGCACGCTATGCAATAAGAGCGCCATGAAATCTCCGCCAGTCTTAATGTAAATTTTTATCGCTACCGGTGTTGATATCGACGGGCATCGTGCTAGCGGCTATCGAGGTAACCAATATACTGCGTGACCCACATCAACGAACCCAGGTAAATAATTGCGCAGCATTGACGGAATCATCCTACCACGCCTGACCCCCAAAATCGCTCGATTTCAAATAAGATTATGGTTCATCTGTCTACCAAGTCCGTAAAACATATCAAGAGTCTACACCTTGTATTTCCTAAATTTATTGGATCGTCTCGTTACGCGAGCATTTCCATCAAGCACCAAACTCTTCGTGGACGTCTTTGAACAAAGTAAAGTTTCGCCGCTCTTTATTAAAAAAAAAACGTTCTTCAGTTTTGAATTTAAAAAAATAACAAGCGTATAGCAAGTCGCCATTTCATAATGATGCCGCCGAACGTACTTGAGCTTCGCCCTCAAGCGTTAAAAAATGCATAAGTAAAAAACACAGAATTGGTTTTATAAGAAACAAGTCCCGAGGGAGAAAAAAAGTTTGGGAAAGCCGTTCCATTTAGGAGTTTGCGGAAACATCCATCATCCAACGTCAAAACCACTTTCAATCATCGTTGGGTCGAGTTCCGCAAAACTTTGCAACATATAACGGGGGATACGTAATTCGCTTAGTGGGACGGATAGGCAAGTAAACATCAATATTATAAACAATCTCGGTAGCGTACGCAGCAAAGCCTCGTTTAAAGTATTACGCCAACGCTCGTCTATCATCATGCACGCCTCGTGTGCAACCTATGAAGTGACACAAAGCGTGCGGGATGAACATACTGCAACTACGATATCCATGTGCGAGCAAAACACAACTCTGTCATGGATTCGCTCCTCACCAAGCGATAGTTGTGACGTAACTACAAAGAGGCATGTGACGGTCGCTGCGAAACAGCAAATGCGCAAACACTTTAAAAAAAAAAAAAGGTCTGTGCGCACGTGCGGTGGTCGCAACTGCCGCGGAAAAACACGCTTTACACGCCCAGTCCACGCTGGTGCGCCATCAGTCGCTCATCAGCACATGACAACCAGAGACGTATCTTAGGAGCTGTCAAATTACAACATGATCGCACAAAAATCTCACATTTGTCGACAAAAATTAGGTCACCCATTAGTATTCTTCGCAAAAAACAAACGACAAGAAAAAAAAAACCCGAGGCGTAGGTTTTGCTATTGGAAGACAATGAAAATGGCCACCATTTTCGTGATGAACGAGTGCGCTAAAAAAGGGAGACACGTTGTCGCGCGACGATCTGTGGTAGAAGTGCTCGGGCAGCCATCTTGGAAAGCCCTACTCACCTTGGGATGCCGGACATTTTGAAAGGGTGCAACGAGATGACAAAGGCGTGACGTAGTTCTCTACCGAAATTCGGATCTAACCTCCAAGCCCACTTACGCTGCAGCGTGCCAATGAAACCGAGGCAAGAATCCTATAAGGACCAGAAAACAGCGGCTAAGCGGTGTGGGTAACTTGCCGCCATAAACTCTTTTTCTTTATATGTGGCAAGTAGGGTGTGAAAGTACCGTACTGCTAAAAGAAGCGTGCTTGTGAAACAAAACGTTTCAACTCTTAATGCTTTCCGCAATACAGATAAACTGGCGAGTTGGGGAACGTGGACTTTAGAAGCTCGAGTGGGCCAAACCAACCACTAAAATGACGTCATCGGTCGCAGTAATATACCTCTCGGGGCAAAATTATTCAAGTTAAAGAAATAGATATTCGATTTGAAAATAGTTCAACTTGTTACGTCGCTTGGAGCACCAAGAAGCATTTTCAAAATTTTTAGTACACCACTGTTTTTTTTTTAGACGGCGGACTTCGAGCACCTCAAGAAATAAATATGCTCCCGCGGCAATTGCTAAAAGAGTTTCGAGTCTATGTGTACATATGCCGTGTATCCAAAGACAGGATTGTATGTCTGAGTGTAAGCGTGTATACATATGCATGCGCGCATGATGTATAAATTTCCGAGTAGATATCTACAGATTTGATATCGTTTATTTGTTTTGCACATGCGTTATCTTTGTCTCTCTCGATTTCCGATCGACTCTATTTTTTTTTCTGACCAAAGTTGTATATATTTGTACGCGGTATGCCTCTTTAGCAAACAGCACTTCCTAAATATTTTTGCGCTACAGTTAAAACCGTTCTGTGTACCATTTTAGGACCCGTTTTGGGTTCCCTCCTAAGGTTCCGTACCGCTGCGGTGCCTGAATGGAAGGCGCCTCCGACAGGTGTGTTCACCCTGTCCTAAACAGTGGTCCCTCAATTTCCGCCTGATGACGTCATGGAGATGTCACGCTGTCGGCGGTCGCGATCCTGGCGGTGTTACAGTAGCGATGGTGTACGTGGCAGACGCCTGTTCAGCTGCAGGTAGCTGTCCACTGTGACAGTCCACGGAAACTTCCGCAGCCAGGAGTTGGGACGCCGCGACGACAGCGACATTCGCGTTCGGTCGTGCTTTTCGCCGGCACTTCTACCACCAACCGCCAGGGTCGCGACAGCATGACATTCCGGCTTTTGTGACGTCATTTGTCTGCAACTTCGGAACCACTCTCGATGTACGGGCGGGATAGGACGCTAAACGTACCAATCGAAGACGCGTTCCGTTAAGCGTAGTTGCGCGTACGTTTGCTTTTGCGGGCCTTGGCTACGGATTGGCTAAGATGCGGCCGTTTTTCTTTTACGGGCCTTGGCTACGGATTGGCTAAGATGCGGCAGTTTTGCTTTTACGGGCCTTGGCTACGGATTGGCTAAAATGCGACAGTTTTGTTCTTTTATGGACCTTGGCTACGGATTGGCTAAAATGCGGCCGTTTTGCTTTTACGGCCCTTGGCTACGGATTGGCTAAGATGCGGCAGTTTTGCTTTTACGGGGCCTTGGCTACGGATTGGCTAAGATGAGAAACGTACCTTTGGCGACCCGCTGTGTCTCGTACGGCGTGGAGTAGAAGTCGTCGTCCAGGGTGCCGACGGCGTTCTTGGAAAGCGCCACTTTGGCGGCGGCAGCCTTGCGACGAGCTCCCATCTCCTTGCGGAACTGTTCTTTCAAGTCCGCGGGGTCGCAGTAGTCTGGCACCAGCACCAACTGAAAAAGTAATTAAATAAATAAATAAGATCAGCGATAGATATATATACATAGATTAGAAAAGATAGATGGATTTCCGCAACAAGTTGAAATTGTTCGATTGGTACTCAACTTTAGCGTTTCATCCAACAACGCGCGGCGCCAGTGTTGTATTTCAAATGAAAACTAAGAAATAATAGCGACGCACCAACCTCGTAAAAAAACATCTTGATTTTTTGTGTGTGTGTTTAATGCAGTTTTTTTTAGAAATCTGGGTTCACTGGGATCTCTTATGTCTGCCTCATCCGCCCCGCAATTTAACGGCGGTGGACATGCGTGGGAATATGGCAGACCTTTTTCTTTGTTTGTCTTCTGTCTGTCCCCAGTCGCTTCCACTGCTTATTTTTTCTCCTTTAACCACGCAATTATGATCGACTTTTTCTCCCAGATTCATAATATGAACTCTATGGAACGCTGACAGAGAGATTGCGATTTCTCTCTGTCCACCAGCCTCTCTTTTCTTTTCTTTTTTTTTTTTCTTTTTCGTGCCGGAGCGAGCCCATACACTACAATCTGATGGCAATCGTTCAGCACTGTTCCTGCTCTGGTGATGATTGGGAAGAAGCGCTAGCGCGCAAGGAAGATCATTAGCAAAAGCATACAAAGAGAAAGAAAAAAAAGCATAGGCTCCTCCAAGCTCGTTCCAGCTCCGTGACACCTTTATCGGGGACGACATTCTGAGTCTTCTCATCCAAAGACAATTCCGATAAGGGGAGCCCGATTCATTTAATCGGCACGTCGTGGCCCCGGAGCCACAATCTCGTACAGACACCGAACACCAGTCTGTGGACAGGACCCATAGATCCCAAATATCCGCGTATAAAAATAGTACTAGCACAGAAGACGCGAAGCGAAAGCGAAATCCTTCGCGTACATATATAGACTAGTGAACTCCTGTTATTCCTAAATAATAATAAAAAAATCCTCGCTGCGTTAAGCCACAGTCAGACTGTTCATACGTAGCACAAAAGACAGTGTGCAGGCACTGAGACGAGTTTGTTTTCTTGCGTGACGGTAGCATTGGGCACACGAAAAAAACTGTGTGCAGACCGAAGCATGTGTGAAGCAAACATGCTCCCAACATGCTTCAGGCGGCAGGTAATTGTGTCAGTATGAATGCAGCGAAGTTTTGCATCACGTATGAGACGCGTGAGTCCAGCCTTAGTCTCTTCCTAACCCGTATTCACACTATCCAGGGACCAAAGGGACGACCCTTTGGATGCACCGCAGCCATCTTTGTAAGCCTTTGTAAACTCAGAAACCAAGCGAAACCTATTGATCCCAAAGCCACTGAATAACAAAAAGGTAACGACGTATTCTTCCTCAACCTCCAACGCGCATTCTTCTTCTTTTTTTTTGTCGCTTTTTCGCACATTGCGCCGCCTTTTGATCCTACCAAGACAGCAGGCGGCACTCCTAAACTTAGTTTCACCTTAGATCTCAGCAAAGTCAAAGGCGCAAAGACACCTAAAGACTTAGACACTGAAAACGCATTCTCGAGGCTTCCCGAGTAGGTTTCCGTAATCAGGAAATTGAAACGAGTTCACTGCATTGGTTACGATCCAGGCTGCCGACATCCAAACATGCAATATCATCGATGAGTTCTGATTTTTTTTTTTCACATAGTCTGGAACACGTTACTTCTATAGAGAAAAGCATTCGACAAATCATTTGCACTGAAAAGGCATCGCGACGACCCTTGGAAGTAGTCCGCTCAAAATCCGCGAGGTGTGCCAGCTACGTTGCTCGAAATTTCGAATAGTTGAAATCGCCAAGTTTGCCGTTCCGTTGGCTATAAGCCCCTGAACTCGACGATGAAAAGTTCCGCCCTTTTTCCCGATCCGATGCCTTTGTTGGAGAACGGCGTCGCTTCTCCATCCGACCCATTGTTCCGGCGAGATGACGCATTTCCGCTGTCATGTGCCAACGCTATCCTCTAAATGGATGCTCTTTCTAGTTTTCTCTTGCCCCCCAGCACCGTCTATCCCTCTCTCACTCTTCCTTTCTTTCTCGGCCTTCTAACACACAAAACGTTTCTATTTTTCTTTAACTTCCGCGTCGCTTTTCTCTCTTTCCGTTCGCATACGTCCTTTCATTCGTTTTCAATTCCGTCCATCTATTTCACTGCTCTTGTTTCCTTCATACACTTTTTTTTTTAGGATAGCATTCTTTTTTTTACTCTTTTATACCGTTTTCTTTCACTTATTTTGATCTCGAAGGCTTTTCTTCTGGTCCTCCAGTCCTTTTCTACCCTTTTCGCTCATTCTTCCCAAGTCTAGAAAGGAACCTTACTTAACAATATTCCCTTTTCTTTTTTTCCCCTAACTCTCTATTCATTCTTACTTGTATGTATAGATGGATAGATAGCACTGGCTATACTCTTTGTATCGGGTGGTAGCATGCGCCACCCAGCCCAGAAAACATGTACACGTCTCTCAATAACAAGTTCCTATAAATTTCCCCTCCCGTTAAATCATCTAACCCGCACATTTTGCGTAATACCACACTTCCCTAGACCTTTTCCGCCAACTTCTAATCGCATATTTCTGACTGTAAACAATATTTATTTATTCTTTTATTTCTAGCTCTTATTTTTTTTTCACCCTTTCCGCTCGCTCTTTTCTAATTTAGAAAATAATCCTACTAAACAATATGCCCTTTCCTTTTTTTCCTTATATCCCCCTATCCCACGCACTATCCTTTCCCCATTTTTCCTTGTACGAATGAATGGAGAGATGGATGGCATCATTAGTTTGATGCCATCCATCTCTCCATTCTTACTACGCTAGTTAGAGCCACCTTGAGTAGAACGATGCACACCCCACACCTTTAAATTGTGCTCTAAACTCCGTCTCTCGCTAAATTGCCTTATCCATGAATATTGTGTAATAACCAAAAATAACCCCGAGAAAAAAAAAAGAAAAAGAAACACAGACAACCATGCACAACGTTTTAAAACCTTGTAAATGGTTGTCGTCGAGACGTTGAAAAGTCGTTCGTGGTTGTCCGCGTTTTCTCTTTCCCCTAGTTTTGGGTAGTTAGTTTACCAGCTTGCCTCTGTTTCTTCGCTTGCATTCTGTAATATTACACTTCTCTAGACCTTCTCCACCAGTTCTATAACCGCCTCTTTCTGATTGTAATCCTTTGTTATATTTTCCCTTTGTTCTTCCATACTCGCCATAAAAACCTAGCGCTCCCGCTGTATACGTTATCCCCTCATCGTTCTCCTTTTTTCTCCCCTTCCCTCTGCCAAGGCCAAAGATCCCGGATGACGAATGTATCTTGCGGCCCAAGACGTCGTGTTGTTCTCGGGAAAAGGCAGACCCCGACATGCCATTTCTCATTCCCGAATCACGAGGAACGTTACGGGGTGTTCGTTCCTACATTTGTTGGCTTGTTTGTTGCCCGCATGTTTGTTGGCTGTTCTCCTCCCGCGTCCTTCCTTATCTCCTTCCAAGTGACAGGGTGCGAACCCCCTACACGTGGAGGCAATTATGTGTAGTGGCTTCACGGGGATAGTTTGCCATGCCTTCATGAGAATCTCGTAGTGGATGAAGACTCTGGTCTCATCAGTCGGACAAACACTCAATTTGGTACCGGCAACAAAACAAACTCCGATTAATTAAAGACCAATATATGGTCGTAGTGAACAGAACAGGGCACAAGAAAGACAAGGACAGAGAAGAAACATGCACAACAGACTCGCACTGACATTTATGTACACAAAAGGAAGAAGAAGAGGACGTGCTAAATGTCACGCAGTGCACGCAGTGCGTGTCACACGCGACACAACACCATTTAACTACAATGTCTTTGCCCCATTGTCCGATCTAAACACAAGGTTTCTGTTTGAAGTTAAATGGTGTTATGTCGCGTGTGACACGCACTGCGTGATTTTTAGCACGTCTTCTTCTTCTTCTTTTGTGCATAAATTCAGTTGCGAGTCAGCGCTTGTGTGTTGTGCATGTTCCTTCTCTCTGTCCTTGTCTTTTTGTGCCCTGTTCTGTTCACTACGTCATCATACCAACTCACCCAACTTACAACACTTCTGGAATGTACGGTCGTAGTGGTTAATCAAACACTCATCAAAAAGCACCCAGGCAGGCGGGATGATATAGGCTGATGACGGCAAGCAGAGACTGAAGACTGGCACACGCATTTACCTTCGAGTGTGATTGACTGCGCTGCAACCACCTGCTCGCAAAAAGATAACACTGGTGCCATCTACCTAGTAGCCCAGGAACATTTCTGATCTGCGTATATAATTTAAGTATCATCCTTTCAACGTCTGCTTGAAATAATTCTGGCAAATAATATGAATGACCCGTTTTCATAGATAGCGCGTGGATTTCAACTCGCTGATACTATACGAAATGTTTACTTTGGTTATACGCAGATCGGAAGTGTTCCAGGCCTGCCCGATATATGATACCAGTGTGTTCGCTCGTGGTAAGCGATAACAAGGGTGGCAACGCAGCCGATCACATTCAGACGCGAATGTGTGAATCGGCCTTGAGTGAAATAAGCCGAGAGACGGGAAAACACATAAGCTCACAACTTTGAGGCGCCCGTGTTCGTCGGGCTACTGTGAGACGTTTGGGTTCGACGAGTTCAAATGTGTCTAGCGTTCCAGAAGAGACGAGTGCGAGTGCTGCGAACTACTCAGAACTCAGTAGTTCGAATTCTGTCAGCTTTCCTCGAAGTAACATTTCCAATGTTGCGAACTTTTCGGATGATAAAAGTTGGAACGTTGGAAACTTCTAAAAAGTTAAAAGGTGGAACTGCAGTCAGCTTCCCAAAAAAAAACATTCTACCAGTGTGGTGCAATTTTTTTAATCTTCATTAAGAGGGTCATAATTTAGATTTGCCATATTTTTAGAAGAGCTTGAATTATGCCAGCCTTTAAGAGGGTAAAATACGAATTTGCCAGCTTTTCTGACGATAAGAGATGAAATGTTGGAAGCTTTTCAGGTGAAGATTTCAAATCCTCCTAGATTATCTGAAGATAAGAGTTCGAATGTAGCTAGTTCCTCAAGTGCTCAATTGAACAATCGTTGATAAGGGTCATTACTTTAAGAGCTAGTACTATCAATATGTTAGTTGGTTAATAACTTAGCGCACAATGCTATTCACTCCCCATTTCGGGTACAAGAAAGGAAAACACAAAGTGCGCACAGGAGGCAACGTATGCGTGCTGCATATTATATTGAACGTTGAACGCCAATAAATTAAGAATAGAACCCTCCTTGAGGCTTGGACACGTCTCACGGTAACTCCTAACAAGACCTTGCTTTGCTTGCATAAAACCATTCCCGCACAAAGACCTATCCTAAGGAAACACGCACAAGAGTGATCGATGTAATGCGTGACAACGATCATCTAAAATTGAAGCCGTTATGACACGATTGAAATTGACGTAAACACAACGCTTCCGTTCCAAATAGATAGCCGTCACGGTCTGTGAGACCCATCCCCATAAAGCGCCGGGGGGGGGGGGGAGGTTCAAGATGTTTTACGACCCGTAACAACAATGCCCAGAACGAAAGAAAAAACATGACAAAGAAAAATATCACCGCATTCCATCAAAGCCTTCAAGCGAAACTACCAGCGGAAAAAAAAGGCGCACCCCACGTTGGGCGCCATTTTCAAGGTCGTTCGGGATCGCCGAGCATTCAACGCTAAAAGAAGTAAACCAATCTAGAAGACGGTCAAATAAGATGGGGCACTTCGACTTCAGAAATTGTTCGGGATATTTTCGCCGAGAAGCGAGCCCAGAAGAATGCCCAAGAGACTAGGGTCGAACGGCGTTTCGAGGTCGTTTCTACGGTTACAATAGGAGAGAGAGTTTTTTGGTTTTTTTACGTGCCTGGGACGGAACTTTACAACGTCTAAGCCGCGCTTCTGGATGGGGAACAAGTGTGATTGAGCCAGTTGGAGATAAACTGGAAGAAGAGACAATTTCAGCCCGACGACGAAAGTTTACGATGCCCTTTTCGTTGAGGGAGCTTCGGCGTTTTAAGAAAAAAACGTAATGGCAGACTTGGACCTGACGCATTGCACGCAGCCCATTAGGTTTTACGTGCAGGCGTCAGTAACGAAAGCGGGAACATTTTAACTACGTCATGAGTGACGGTACCTAGTTACGTTTTTATTTATGAGCGTGTAGAACGGCGAACTTACTACAGTGCGATCCGCTTATAACGATACCACATATAACGATGTATTGCTTATAACGACTAGTTCCTAGAGTTTATAGTCTAGAAACGATCAGATTCTAGCCCAGATACAACGATAATCGGTTATAATGATTGAAATTTCGGGTTTTCTCGTTATCGTCTTAAGTGGATTCCATTGTATTACCTCAACTTAATGCACATGAGTCACGATTCAGAAGTACCAAATAGACAAAATTAAACAAAGGAACCCAGGAACTGGGACGGCATGATCCACCGCTGAACCCTTCCTCCGATTGTTCTTAACCCTGGGAGTAAGCAGAATCAAGTTCAGGTGACTTGAGAGCAATTTTTTTTTTGATTTTCCGGTAGTTTTTTACGTCGGCAACAGATAATTGTAAATGTGAAGTAAAAACGGAGCGTTAAATTTAAAATAAAAAAGGCATTGCTTTTGAGGCCGGGTGGCGAGTAAGATAATCAGTTACTATCGGAGCCAATCACAGCACTACCTTTGTGTGCTGTATGATACACGCGAATAAAATGCTTATATTTTATCCCACGTTCCCGCTGAGTATGCCAGCGTAATCAACTACAAACGACACATGAAACTGATGGAAATAATAACCGGAGGACACAGGCCATTGCAGAAAACAAAATCAGTCAGTATTTTCTTCAGTGTAAAATATGATTACTAAATAATAAACTTAAAGGGGCAGTGCAACGAATTTTGTACTTGGCGTAAATACCACTCATAATGCATCCCTGACGTTTACGTCTGTGAAACGCACGTTAGTTTTTCTCCTTGTGCAATAGTAATGGCACAAAAAAAATGAAATAAAAAATAGCAGCGTTCTTTTCCTCAACTCACAGCTAGAACAAGCGGTCACGTGATTTGCATCCGATTATGCACATCCAATGTTGACACAGTCACGCTTTGGGGTTGGCGAAGCACAGGACAGGCGTTGAGTTCCAGAGGGTTCGGCTATTGTCGTTATTGCCGTGACTGGACACGGGCCACTACCCGAATGCTTGTCCAGCTATTGATAATCGCTAGCTCAAATCGAGTGTTCAAGCAATGCTCGGGTCTAATCTATGAGCCGCCTTCAAGTATCGTCACTGGGAGACACTACGACCTCCAAACAATGTCATCACGTTTTGCGAAGGAGAGCTGGAAAGAAAACGCTCGCTTTTTTTCTTGAAATTACACCGCAACAAAGAGCTTTCTTGGTCAATGACGTTTCGTGCGGGTATACTTGGGTCCCACTAGTGCCAGTAAGCTCGCGTAAAGTGAAAAACATTCAAAGTTAATATCGTTGCACTGTGCACAGCCCCTTTAATGAAGCAAAATAACTGCTCCCCTAAGAGGAAAAACGCCAACCACAGTGTCTTCCACTGTCCCAAAACTTTTTCTTCGTTTAGTGTCGCACTATCTCAGGTATCAAAACTTAACCCCAAGCAGAAAAAAAGAAAGAAAAAGAATAAACCTCGGTCAAACGCGCTGCGAAGAGCTCTTTGGAAGGGAACCACAATTGCTCCCAATTTGTCTCAGAAAGTCCCTGCCCCTTTGCAGGCACCGCATGACCATCCGGACCTGGAGCAACGACCAAGGCACCAGGCCTGTTCCAACAGAGCACGTACAACACAGGCAAGAAAAGCGAGGAAGAAGCAGCAGATAAAAACGCAGTCCACGGACGTTTGGCCTCTCTCATGCGGTCAGCCATTTGTCAGGAGAAAAACCGAACGGACCTAGAGCCCCGCAACGGCTGGATTCTTCGGATTCACTTTCGAATTGCATCGGGGTTCCGTTTGTCTGCGGGGTCGCTTGAGCCAGCCGGACGCGCATCGTTTTTACCGACAGGTGGACTCTGTTGTTGCACGGACGCTTATACAGCGGGAAAGCTTGTCTAGATCCGGGACATACGGGAAAAGCCCCGAAGACAATAGAATAAAACAAAGGGATCATATTGTGTAAATCCCGAAACTGCGGTGAGACAAAAGAAGAAACATTCGAGTCGAAGAGGAAGACACAGGAGGGGAACATCTCCTTCTTCGACTTCAACTCGAAAGTAGTTTTGTTTTGTTTTTTTCTGGCGTTCTTTTTTATAATTTTGCGTTTAAGGAGGATTAGTGGCCGAGTGGGCTAGCGCAGACCAGCTCGGAGCACGTGAAGCGAAAGCTCGCGCTGCAGAACCCGAGGATCCTGGGCTCAATCCCCACCCCTGCCCGTTTCGATCTGGACGAGCATCGTACCGGCGTGCGGTCGTGTATCTCGACTATGTGAAGCACGTTAAAGAGTTGTAGGCTACTTGTTGTACTGCACTGGTTAAACTTATCCTCTACAGCTGAAACACTGGACGCCCATTGGGGCCGACTAACTTTCGGCTGCATGAACAAACACACATTATATTATTATTAGTATTAGCATGCTGTTGTTATTTTTGTTGTTGTTTAACATAATATAAATAACTACCACGAGCTCGCCTGTGCACTCACTGTATTTTCACAAAAAGAAAAAAAGAAAACAAGAGTCACAACATAGTTTGTGTTAGAGACGAAGTTGTGGTTGTCCCCTTTCGTGTTCTTGTCTCCAATACTTTTCAGACCATTCAGCTCACCTGCGCGCTAACTGTTATTTCTGGGTGCTTGTCTTGGAGATTTGTGGTCAAGTTTCTAAAGGTATAGTGGCTAGGCAGTGTGTCGAGGGAAACATCACGCTCAAAAGTGTGAATTCGTAAGTTCGTGCTTACGAGTTTAAACTCATGAAGTTTGTGCTTATCAGTAGACTAGTCGTGATGCTCCTGCTAATGAGTTCCAACTTATCAGCTCATAAACATCATGCTTCGGAGTTTAAACTCATGGAGTTCGTGCTCATGACTACTCGCGATGATCACGCTTGTGAGTTTGAACTCATGACCTCATGAATTTCGAGCTGACAAGTTTGAACCAATTAAGTTAACGCACATGAGTGCTCGTGAGTTTGAGCTCATGAGGTCATTGGACCTCCGCTTGTGAGTTTGAATTTACAAACATAGGAACGACACCCTCGTGAGTACTCCCAAAGCTCATGCTCATTTATTTCAAATCACAAAAGTTCATAAGTTGAAATCCCATTCCCGCAAGTTTCTTTATGGACGGACGGTGTAGAGGCATTGGATAGTGCAATCACAACTACATGATGGTGGTTGAATGACTAAAGTTAAGAAGTAGACGCACTTCACTGACAAAATTGCACGTACGGAGTGGATACTTACTTCCAGCTGTGTGCACCACCATAGACCAAAGACTTTCACTTCGCCTTCAAGTACAGCAACGTATGTTTCCATTGTAGATGTGTAAAAAAGTTGACAATGGGGTGGTCCATAACGATAAAACCCGAGACTGAAAAAAAACAATATAACGGACGAACACACACACTGTCTCAAATTCGAGAGTGTGTGTTTCGTTGCCCGTTATTTTTGTTCCCCAGTCTAGGAGTTTTTTTCGTTATGGAGTTCATTCACCAGCTCACTGCGTATTTTCCCTTTCTTCGTAAAGGGATGGTCTCGTAAGTTGAAAAATAAATACTGTGTTGCGTTTCCTTTTCGCCTCATAATTCGTTTTCTTATTATAATTCGGGGGTTCGTAAAATATTTTCAGAACAACATTACATATTAGACTGCTACGGATGGTCTCAAGACCCTGTGAAAACAATGATAATATTCATGGCCGAACGACTCCGATTGTTACCTCAAGGACATATTCGTATTAAAACTAAAGCGAAGCCTTTGTCACATCTCGCAAAAGCGTCAAATATCCAATATGAAGAAGTCAAACTACAGCGAACCGAGCCTGACCTCGCCCCGTCGTAGCCACGAAAGCAGAACGGACGACATCGTCAAACAAGAAAAGCTGAATGTCTTGGTCTCGCACAAACGAGCGAGGCCCGCATTTTTCTTCATTAAAGTATGTCGGCGGCAATCTGGGTTCGCTAAACCCGACCATCCAAAAACTCATATGACGAAGTACCGCATATAGCGAAATCCCACACATAACAAAGTCACACAAACAAAACCCCCCTATAACGACGCACCTCATATAACAAACCATTGTCAAGTGACAAAAGAAAAAAATCAGACAAAGGCGCGAAAAGGGGCGTAGAGAATTGTAACAAGTGAAATACAAATCCTAAACAAAGACAAGACTCCAATCTAGTCGCGAACAGGGCATGCACCAGGAACACCCAAAACGACGATTCATTATCATTTTCCAAGCTCCACAGAATCCCCGCCTAAGGGTATTTTTATGTGCGCGGCATATCGGGGGCTGTACGCGCGACGGTCTCCTGGAGCCCATATATCGCGTAGCAGTAACAATAAGAGTTATTAATCGCCGCGCCACGTTGTTGTGCTTTTCTTGGCGGTGCGGTTTTCATTAGTGCCGGCCATACTTTCTTAACTAAAACAACGCATAGATTCACAAAAAAAAAAAGAAAACACGGACGCGTAAATGCCATTTAAGCGCTGTATTAACGAGAGAAAAAAATTATAACTTTAATTAGCGTATCAAGTGCCCATATTCGTTTTAATTGCAGCTTATTCTTC
Organism: Ixodes ricinus; assembly: GCA_037355805.1. Classification (NCBI taxonomy): domain Eukaryota; kingdom Metazoa; phylum Arthropoda; class Arachnida; order Ixodida; family Ixodidae; genus Ixodes; species Ixodes ricinus. The sequence continues at coordinate 175,281 of JAZHYW010036355.1, forward strand.
CAGTTCCGGCGCGCAGTGTAAAGTAGGGAAAACAATTCCAGAAAGACGAACCAAGCGTCAATACAGCATTTCAAACTCACCATATCACAGTGGAAACGAAGACAGTAGAGAGTTTTAGGGAACCATTTTTGAACATTCGAATCGGTACGATGGGCCCTCCGGTACGAACTGCACATGCGCAAGTCTTTTGCGGCAGCGCATGCGCAGTTCGTACCAGAGCGCTCATCGTACAGTATCGGACGTGCGAAAACAGTTCGCGAAAACTCCCTACTCTGTTTCGTCAGTCCGAGCGCAGCCAACGCTACGACACGGTGAAGCAGCCAATCAAGCAGCGTTTATGAATGCATCATCACGGCAATCGTCGCCTTTCTGGGAGTGATATCACCGGCTGAACCAATCACGCCCAACTGATCACCGCTTTTTTTTTTCTCTGCGCGTGATCGGTTTCGTGGCCGGCGATATCAAATGCACAAAGACGTCGAGCGCCGCTACGATACACCCTTGGCGCTGCTCGATCGGCTCCCATCGGGCCACAGCGCCTGCAGCCCCAAGAGTAGTTCGCACAAAATCCGTGGGGTGGCGACTACGTCGCCGGATGACTGCATGGATGGACGCGGGTACACCCTTTGAATCGGGCGGCGGATCGCGCCACCTAGCCAATTCAAATGGCATTACTACAGTGACTAACAAGATGAGAACGACACGGCGGTTTCTTTCCGATGCCAGGCTTCCAACACCCGCTGGCTTCTTTCCGCCGTGCTTGGGATACACGTGCACTTCGAAGTTCGCGAGACGCCAAAGCCTTATCGAAGGTAGCGAAGCTCGCGCTGAAGGGGGAACAACTGAAACTCCTTTGGGCCGTTCTCACTCTATCAGTTACTATATGTTCCATACAGAGATATGCGGGAACGTCCGCTGGAGCGTCGCAGGGAGTGTATTCGATCGACTGACTCGCTCCTTCGTCGGTTAAAGGCCTGTCCAAACAGGCTACTACAAACCACACGACTCCTGCAAAAATCGTCAAAATTGAACCGTCCGGGAGTCGTCGGTCGAATGTCTGTTTGGACACCGGCCAAGCTGGCCAAGCCACATTCACGACTTGCCTCCTCGCCTTCTCCACTTGTCGTTGACGTCGGTGCTCGTCAGACTTGACGTCACACGCCACCTGCCAATGGTATGCCTGATGCCTGTCTATCTCCCGCGGCTCACAGAAGTCGCCGACCTTGCTACCGCCGTCACCTCGGCAGGAAGGCCAAAGAGGTCCGGCTTCGGATGGATTTGGGAGATTCCTTCGTCGAAGCGCGCGTTTCGGCCGCCTCGGCTCAGCTTTTTTTCGTCAAAATCCGCGCTCGTAGCTCAAAAAAATTAATAAAGTGCAGTGCGCAAAAGGGAGACTTTAGTTGTATGTAGAAACACTGAGAACTTAAGAATATAGCATTTATTTTATTAAATTTCAAAACCAACCAGGTTTGTTTGTCTATACGAGGTACGTTAGGAACAAGAGCCGCGGGAATCCGATCCAATCCACAGAACTGCTGGACGATGACACGACCTTGGACACGACGCGGGCTCGCGCTCGCCTGGCTCCTGGCTTGCCCCCTCACACTCGAGTCTTCCCTTTCCCATTTTCGGGACTCCCAAAGCGGCGGAGGCCTTGAGCGATTGACCGACAGCCAAGAGAGCGTGTGAGTGGCTCTCCGGACCCACGTGATGAGCAGAGCAAGGCCGCCGTGGAGGAAGCGAGGGGGAGATCTAGCGGGGGACGCTTCCCCCGGCAGCTTTGACGGGAGGGAAGTTTCCCTCCGACGGCCGGAAGCGGAGCCAGCGGCGCGCAGCAACGACTTGCAGGAGTCGTGCGTATCGTAGTGTCCTGTTTGGACACCCCTTAAGGCGGAAACGACGTGCCCGTCTCGAAAGTTCCGCCGGTGCAGAAATAGGTCGCAACCCGGCACCTTATCGCGTTTTCCTCCTCAAGTCATTCCGTGCGTCCGAAGAACCGAAGACACGTCCCAAGCAAACGCCTATCTACCCCAGAGTACGGAATCTCTTCACGGGGCGGAAGAGCTGCTAAATCGAACGAGGACACGAGATTGAATCTTGAACGGGAAATTGGGGACGAACACTTCCCGAACGTGCCTTCTCCTTTCCCTTTTCCATCTGCTTCCAAACTCGCTTCCGCCGCTCCCTTCCATTCGCCGAAACCGATGAGGAGCCGACGAGCAAATATAATGAGAACCATACCCAGCGGAAATTCCTTTCGGGCTAAATCGGTGTAGTGAAAATTTGTGACCTTTTCAATCTCCCACGCGCGAAATAAAAGACCGGAAAAAGCATAACACACGGGCCACCTCGACCATTTAGCTAGTTTAACAAACAAGAACCTTCATATCCATCGCAAATAATTAAATCTTAAAAGAGTCATTGTTTGTGAGCTTAGGCAGCAAGAACTGAGTCAGCCCCAATAACCGGCTGGTGTCTCAGCTGTATATGATACATTTTGCGCCGCCAGCCTGGGGTCTTTAACGCGTACCACGCTGTTGTGATTACACGACCGCACGCCGGTACAGTGCTCATCTAGATCAAAACGTGCAGGGGTGGATACTGCACACCCAGGATTCCTGGGTTCTGTATAGCGGGAGCTTTCGCTGCCCGTGCTCCGAGCAGCATTAGGTTAAAACACTCGTTAACACACACACAGATCCCCCGTTCTTGCAGTCAGACAAACAATAGTCTTGCCGAAAGTTTGCAGGAAAGTAAACACCAGCGTAGTACACAAAATCATTCTGAAAAATAAACACCAAAACCACTAAAGCTGCTATGGGTAGACTGAGTGACACAAAGACAAAGTCCAAGTAATTTCCGTCGAAGCCCCACACCACCACCACCTTAATCCGACACACATCGTATCCGACGTAAATAAACGAGGGTTGGCTAATCCCCCTCCGACTCAACCTAGCATCCTCTTCTCACGCCGTCGGTAATCCACTTAATCCGCAAATTGAATTGCGCGGGTGCGGCCGCAGTACCATCGCGACAGGCTTCCCTCGCCATTCGCTGTCCCTTTTCCAGCCAAGCAACGTCCGCCAAAATTACCCTCAGAAGCTTCGCAATCCAACCAAAAATGTACAAAACACACACAACAGCTCACCACAAAAGCACACACGAAAAAGGGAGAGTCATTCCTTCGTTTAACGTATCCCTCGCGCGTATGCTTAAAACGAAACCAAAGCAAATGACTGGAGTGGCTTTAGTGGCACGAAATATGATCGCAGCCAAAATATTACGTCCAAGGTAAGCCTCGTACTCCACTAAAACCGATTTTAAAGATACGACAACCTGCTCTTTAGAGGGCGGCAGGAGGGTTAGTCAAGCAACACTGGTGAAGCACCCCCGAGACGTCACGTCGCGGTAAAGCTGCCTTTGATTGGTTGTACCGCAGTGTTGCCATCCCTCTAGCAGATAATTTCGGTTTTGCCGTAGACGCCCGAAACAAAACTTTAAGCCGTGATATTTATAAAAATACACAAAATATCGGGGGAGGGAGGGAAAGTATATCTTGTAATTCAGGAACACTGACTGCTTTAGCAGAAAACAATCGTAATACCAATTTAAAAAAAAAATTGACCGCAGTTGTTTTTAAGGCCGGTTCACACATTGGCCTTTGAGTGTGCTCGAGGGCTTGCGTTTCCTTGGAGTCGTAACCACTTACGACGGGAGAACTCACTGGTAACCTGACAGTTCTGTGGAAGCTACGTATCTCCTACGCCAATCAACCGCCTGCAACGAGCCACGTGACCGCGCTCTCCACCCGTGTGCACGCGAGAAACCTGGCCACCTGGTTTAAAACAATGCGTTTACGGGTTCAACAAGCATGCGGGAATTCACTTCCACGGTCAGTGGCAAAACCAGCCCGGGGCACGAGCTGTGTTCTTTTCCAGATTGTGTCTCCTCAAATAGGCCGCTTAAATTTCCATATGTATTTTTTTTTCTGCGGTTGCTGACACTAAAGCGAAGGTTATGCGCTTCATACTAAACCATAACAGTTTCCGTCCGCGTACGTGGAAACCGGGTCGGATGGATCCAAGCTCACAGATGATTCGGTGGCCAGGCATGTAAGGCTTCCACTCCATTGTCATCAGCGTTTGGGCGCAACACGCTGTACACGGGCTGCGGATTCGTCAAACTGAATGTCGCAGTTTTTTTTTCCTCGGACTCCTTCCGTCATGCGTTTTGACGGAAATAAACACCATCATTATAAATATTCTTTGCACCTGAGCTGGCAGTGCGGTGGAAGCTATAGGTACCTTCCGGACCAATCACCGCGTCCCTTTCATCACCTCATCCTTCTCTCTGCGCGTGGGTATAAGTGGGAGCGTGATTACGAGGCGAGAGATGTACGCCTGCCCGGCCCAACGAACGAGTAACTTCTACCGCACTATCAGAATAGGGGTAAACGAAGTATGACACGGGATCCCATCCTCTTCGAAGGGAATCATTTCCCAGCACTCCCCGTCTTCAAAAAAACAAAACAAAAAAACCTCATTTTCGTTCGCCATGCTTGGCTCCACTCCTCCGTCTTTGTTTCATCGCGTAAGCCGACACTCAAGCCAAGCCGAGTCAAGCCCCAACTCCCGGCTTCTTTAGCATAAAAAACGTTCTCCGACGAGAACGAGTGTTTCCCCGAGATAAGACGCCGGTGCCGTCGTCGACACGTCCTGGCTTTTTTGCGTGTTTGTTGATCGTCTACGTGTGCGCCCTCGTTTACATTGACGCCGTTAGTCCAATATACCTTTGTTTGTTTAGTGTTGCGCTTTTATTTGATTCGTTGTATTTTTTTCGGTATTGCGCGAAGGAGGTGAAAGAAATTCGAGAAGTGGTTGTTCCGGATGTGCTCGATCAGCGGGGCTGAACGTTCGATCAGCAGAGTTATTGCGAAGACACGAGGCAGGCGAAGTTGCACACCACTCGTTCTGGGCACGAAGAGAGGGCTACGCTCTAGGAATTTATTTTTCGGCACGTACAGTCAAGGCCCTAGGGCAATACGAGCTGGCCCAGTTTAGTAATAGCTGGAAGAGGTAAAATGTCGCATGGCGTGGGTCCGGCATGCTAAGCTATGAAACTGACTGTCCCATTGCGACAAGAAAAGAAGTGGCAGTTTACTCCAACCTATATTTTTAACAGCTTAAAGTAGCCGGGTCACCTTCCGAGGCTTTTGTGGCAAAACATCCCTTGTGCCGCTGGACGCAGCCCTTATTGCCGGACCCTGCACTACGCCGAACCCTGACGCCATGGTTGTGTCCAATCGTTCGAAGGCCTGCCCAAAGTTGCCCTTTTCGGCCCCCAGTCGCGCTGACTACCGAGATAGCACAGTTCTTTGAGGCAAAATTTGGTGTTAGTCCGAGAATTTAAAACCTTAAAAACTCCGGAAAAGCCAAAGTAGAGTCAAACTCCACCTAGCTCCTTTGGCCAGAGTATATTGGCCCTAATTCGCGAGACAATCGCCAACGTTAGGCATCACTGCTCGTAGTACGGCTGTCATTTGGCATCCTTGGGCCTAAATCGCCAACCAAGTGAGTACCAGAGTTAGGATTCACGTCTTGTTGTTCGAATTTCGTGTGGCAACCTTGGGTTTACATTGATAAACAAGTGCCATATATTTAGGCTTCTTTGTTGGTTCACCGGTTCATACATGGCATCTTCGGTTCAAGTCTGGAACTTTGGCAATTATGTGGCGAGTCAGCGAAAAGCCATAAAAACGCCAAAGAAATGTTCTCCGGCATTAACTAATGCATTAGAGAAAACAGTATTAGGCCAAAGTTAGGCCTTCAGGATTGTCAAGATTTCAGCCAAGCTAGGCGTTTCACTGGCGTGCTCTTTGGGTAGCGGCCGACCTAAACGCATCCTGCCTGCTGCCCCGGCAAGAGCGGTTCAATCTTCAATAAAACGAGGCCGGAGAAAGGTCATTGAACGACTAGAAATATCCACGAGGAAGACCCGAAGTGGAGCGGCTGGAAAAGCCAGACTGTTATCTCAGGGAGGCTGCCCCTTCTTTTTTTGTCATACGGGTCCAAAAAACAATAATTTATGACACTTACAAACAAAGCAACGGTAGAAGAGGGAGAAAAAAAGAGTGACAAAGGTCGTCGTAAACTACCAAAACAAATTAAAAATGTTTTTTTTTACAATTATCAATTTTGAAGTATGACTTTTTTTTTTAAAAGTTCCTATCCCTGATATTTGTACCGGCGAATTCAACTGCAAGTACTGACAGCTTAAGAAACGGAGGGCGTGGTGAGTCTCGAGCACCTAATTATCGTTTTTATCAACCAATAAGACGGCAACACAGATTGCGATAAGATCTTTAAAAAACAAAAGCCATGTGCGCAGAGACGCGAGCAAGTGAAATCGTAAGCTAAGTCTTTCGCTGGAATCCTTCTGTTGTTCGCCGCGATTGGCTGTCTCCGTATTTTGCAGAAAAGCGAACTTACAGCATAACCATAATTATCTCCGGAAAAAGGGAACAAGGGGGAACAAAGGACAATCACAAATCTCCATACACATCTAGGTGACCGAAGCGCGACTGAACAAATCCACCTGGCCCTGGTATCGAACTAGGGACTTGTACATTTCCTGCGGAGCACTCTGCCCACTGAGCTAACCAGGAATTGAACGACAGTAGAGCAAACAAGTTTTAATAGCTGCCACCAGTCTAACACCAGGGCATACCTCGGCAAACCTCACTCACGAGGGCCCTCACTCATCCTACATCTTCACGGGTGAGGTGAGGGTGAGTGAGTTTCTGAACCAGGAAAATTCATGAGTGTGAGGGTGAGTGAGGGCCGTGAGGGCTGTGAGGGCTGTGAGGACCGTGAGGGTGCCGTGAGGGCGGTGAGTGCGTGAGGGCGGTGAGTGGCGTGAGGGCCATGAGTGCGTGAGGGGCATGAGGGCCGTGAGGGCGGTGAGTGCGTGAGGGCGTGAGGGCCATGAGTGCGTGAGGGGCGTGAGGGCTGTGAGTGTGTGAGTAGCGTGAGGGGTGTGAGGGCCATGAGTGTGTGAGGGGCGTGAGGGCGGTGAGTGCGTGAGGCCCCCTCAGACGGAGCAACTTTCTCAGCAATTTTGGTGTTGCTGGCGGGTTGTTCCCTTGCTTTCCCTAGATCGACACGAATTGCTGAGATCGAGTCCGGCTCGAAAACAAGCGAGCAACTCGGAGCGATTCGAAGACGTTTGAAGCGGCTGCATCCAATCAGGGACGCGATATTTTCACGTGATACCTCGTGCCGGTGATGATGACAACAAAAGACTTGGTTCTGGTTTGAAATTGATCGTTTTTGGAAATCAACTGTTTCAGAAAGATGCATTAGTATTCTCAACGAGATTTAAATGCATAAAAACACGTTTATAGCGCGTAATTGTGTGTCTAAATAGTGCAAGAAAAATAAAATTTCATGATGATGATGGCAACTTGCAGCAATTGGTTGCTGCGTGTGAACGCGGGCGGCCCGTGTTGCTGGTGTTGCGACGTCAAGTTTCTGGGCGAAATTGCCCCATCTGAAGCGGGCCTGAGTGGCTTGAGGGCCATGAGTGCGTGAGGGCCGTGAGGGCGGTGAGTGCGTGAGGGCGTGAGGGCCATGAGTGCGTGAGGGCGTGAGGGCGTGAGGGCGTGAGTGCGTGAGGGGGCGTGAGGGGCATGAGTGCGTGAGGGCGCGTGAGGGGCGTGAGGGCGTGAGGGCGGTGAGGGCGGGGCATGAGTGCGTGAGGGCGGTGAGGTGGCGTGAGGGCCATGAGTGAGTGAGGGGCGTGAGGGCGGTGAGTGGCGTGAGGGCCATGAGTGCGTGAGGGGCGTGAGGGCGTGAGTGCGTGAGGGCGTGAGGGCCATGAGTGCGTGAGTGCGATGAGTGCGTGAGGGCGTGAGGGCCGTGAGGTTCAGTGAAGGTGAGTGAAGGGCTGAAGGTGAGTGTGACTGTGAGGATGAGGGTGAGTGAGGGGCTGAAGGTGAGTGTAGCTGTGAGGGTGAGGGTGAGTGAGGGGCTTAGGTGAGTGTGGCTGTGAGGGTGAGGTGAGTGAGGGCGACCTAAAATGCCGACCTCTGCACCAGGGTGAAATGCAATTAATGCGAAGGTGCAGCGAGCTGGACGAGAATAACGATAATAATCTCTGGAGAAGGAGAACAGGGGGACAAAGGACAAACACAAACCTCCACAACAAGGTTTCAGGATCATTATCATTATTCTTGTCCAGCTCGCTGGACCTTTGCATTAATTGGGTTAACATCATAACCTTAAAATGAGGGCCGTTCACCCTGTTGGTGTTACTGGTGGTAGCTGTTAAAACCCGTTTGCTTTACTAACATCTAACTGCTCGTTAGCTCAGTTGGTAGAGCGCTCCGCTGGAAATGGAGAGGTCCCTGGTTCGATACCAGGACCAGCCGGATTTTTTCAGTCGCGCGCCGGTCACCTAACTGTGTTTGGAGATTTATGTTTGTTCTTTGTCCCCCTAGCTCCCTTTATCCAGGGATTATTATCGTTATTCTTGTCCAGCTGGCTGCAACTTTGCATCCATTGCATTAACATCACGAACTTGCAGACTTTTCCTTAGTGTATGACGCAGTCAGTTGCCTATTCCATGACACTGTATACGATGCACTGGGCCTAAAAGAGCACACCATGTCGAAGACGCGTCCCAGGCAATCGCCCGATCCCAAACTACAACCAGTATTGATACCGACAACACAAGAAATGCAGGTCGTACGCTTACTGTGTCCACGCTTCTTACTTCCCGATTCGTCTTCTGACGTTCTTAAGACGTGAGTAAGAAATGCCGGGCTCGCCAAGCCCAGCATTTCTTAACCCGTCAATGTAATATAGATGGCAGGCCATTAGACATCATCCCGTCCAACGAACCTCCGATTACAGAATTCAGAGCACCTCAACCTCCCTTCCCCACATCACTCTTCACTACAATTAGTATGCGTCATTTTTTTTAAAAAGACTTCTCTATGTTTATTTTCTACCAACTAGCCCAAGTCTCTACCTTGTTACTTCCCCTGTGACACCTCCTCTCCTCTTCTCTCCCCCTACCGCTCCCCTTCCCTACACGCTGTTACACCTACACCATCTTTGCCTTCCACCAACTAGCCCACCTCCCTACTTTGTTACTTCCCCTGTGACCCTTCTCTCCTCTCCCACTCCCCTTCCGAACATCTCCAAGCGTCCAGGTTAAACCAAACTTCAACATAAAAAAGAAATACGTACAATATATTCTCGACATTTCACTTGGCTTCCGCTATTATCGAAAGGGCCGGCGGCGCCAGACGGAAACCGCCCCAGGATATATCGCGTCTAGCCTAATTGACACCTTAGACTCCCCGATCCATTAAGGAGGCACGTTTGGGCGCGATAGCCGTCCACGCTAATTGATGCGAAATTAGCCCCACCCACAAGCTGTCACCTATACGCTCCGTTTGACCTCAAGATGCACCGCAGCGGATGCTACGAGCAATTTCAGCCAATTCAGCGCAGAAAGCGCATCACGTGACTACATGCCCTTCTCGTCGCTGCGCTCGTCCCAAAGATCACGTGACGCTCACGTGGCTTTGGATTGGCTCTGATGGCTCGTAACGTCTCCTGAGGTCCATGGTACGGTTAAACGGATTATTGGCGGCGACGGCCGATGTCTAGACCTTCGTCTGCTACAGAGTTATTTTGTATATCTTATTCTTTCCTATTTGTTCGCCTCTTTATACTTGCAGAACGTTTACCGCGATAATTAAAGCGACTGATTCGAAGTCTAACCAGACCGATCCAAGTGTCCCCGTAGCCGTTTCGGGGGATTTCATTGACAAACGAAAGTTAAACCGGAATTGCGTTTACAAACCGCGGCGATGCGATTGTTTCGAGTCGTTTTGGAGCAGCAGAAAGAACGTTTTTAATGTCTTTATGTTTTCCCACTTGCGTGAAATCTTTCGTTAGCATCAACTGCACGGCAGGCTTGATTTCGTCGAGCATAAAACTAGGCTTTAGTTCCGCGTAGCAGCACCAGACAGGGAAACGACAATATGCTGATTGGTGAAGGACAGTATGAACTGCTGCAACTATTTCAGGTATGGAGTCAGAGGTAAACAAAACAATGCATTCCACTAAAATAATGTTGAAAAAGAACAACCTTTCGCTACGAATCAACTGCTAACAAAATGAAATACCTTTTGTTAGCTATCATCAACCGCACTTTAGGCTTGATTCCTTCAAGTACAAAACTATAGTCCTTTCCAGACGACCGCGATGAGTCAGGAATCAGGAAGGCTCAAAAGTGCAAGTCACTGCTCCTTTCATTTTATGATAAGTTCAGCGATAACAGAACACGGGAAGCTCCTGATTGGTCCCATTACCTCGTAGCGACGGCTGCGTCTGGAAAGAACCTATAGTTTTGTACTTGAAGGAATCAAGCCTAAAGTGCGGTTGATGATAGGTAGCAAAAGATATTTCGGGTACCGGACATTTCATCGAACGCCGTATTATCGAATAACTGGACATTTCATCGAACGCCGATTCATCGAACGCCGTTTCATCGAATCACATGACGCCGTTTCATCGAATTTCCCTTACTGAATTTAGAAATACAATACTTTTTTTACATAATTTACTGTCGCTTTTGAAAGAGTTTTGACGCCGCTCTAAAATTCACCAGAAATAAATTTACTACCCGGTCAATTTTTTGTCCGCCTAAACGTTGGCTACTGAATCATAGAAGGAGCTATCATATCTAAACTTGAGTGGATACTGGAGTTATACTTTTCTGGCAAGGTATGGCGGCTGTTCTCGGCCACACTTTTTCCCACTTCATCCCTCTATTTATTCACGCGTGAAAGGCACAGCTATTCTCTGCACAGCCTTTTTTATCTTGTATTTGTCGATTTACCTGGTGTTTTCATTTTATCCTAGGATAATAGCTTTCTTTCTAAGAACATATATGTTCTTAAAAAAGACGCATCTCCCCTGTTCGTTAATTTATTGTAACCGACAGAACCGTGGACCTGTCGGGTCTTCGACATGCAGTATATTTACTATATGTCGAATAACCGGAAGGTCCAAAACTCTGTCGGTTACAATAAATTAACATGGGACACGCAGACAGAACACTGCTTCAAGGACGGCTTCGTCTTGAAGCAGAATAGGTCTCTTCAAGGACGAAGATATACACGGCCTTGAACGGACGTGCGTTCATCACTGCACCTGATGATTATAGCTTTAAAAGTGCCGCCAGTGCTCCCGTTTCTTATTTGACACATCAACAGAGATCATCATTTACTAAAAAATAAAAAACAATAGAAGACGATAAAAAGGTTTATTCCTTTTATATATGTATAAGTTTATAAATTATAATAAATATTAAAACACTGGTATCCTTCCGGCGCTAAAAAGAAAAGTATTTCCTAGATGTAGAATTCCTACGGCTGAAGTAGGCGGCGTTCAATGAAACGGCTTCGATGAGATGGCGTTCGATGAAACGGCAGCGCTCGATGAAAAGGTGTTCGATGAAACTGGCGTTCGATGAAATGTCAGTACCCAGACAGAACACACACAGAAGCGTGACGAACACCATGATGGTGCGTTTATGAGTGCTATTTGATAGCATCGGCTTTTTGCAGCGTCAGCCGACTCGCAGACTGGAGACGAAGTATGCGGCGTGCAGGTACCCTGGATCATGGTACGCGATCCACGGTACGTGGATCATTCTTACATGCTCACGCTTTTAAAAGTGCAATTCTGTTTTGGAGCAATGTTGGAGAACGTTCCTTATATTTCGGCAAAATGTAGCACGATGTTAAACACTTTGGCGCAGTTTGGCACAAATGGCGCAGCAATCACATCGCTGAACCCGTCACAGGCTTTTCGTCTCAGCTATTTTAGGAATATTGTTGTTCTAAAGAGATCTGAGTGAAATCACACAAGGTACGTTTCAGGACAATCCGTCTTTTCAATTAGCTGAAAGATGTGAGGAAGTCTTTTAACTTTTACCTGGTCAGTTAATGTTGTCAGTAAAGTTCAAAAGATATGCATGACACATATTCCTGGAGTGGACTTCTATTAAGCTGCGACATTTTGCATGTACGTCGCTGTTTTATTGCGCTTTCTTTGTTTTATCTATTTAAAATTTACAGTACAAATGCAACCGTGCTTTGAATATTTTCGGTTTTCTAATGTGGATCCTGCATCCCTTTCAATTGTTAAAAAACATTTGCAGCCGTCGTAGTTCGTCTGACAATTAAGAAAAATGGGTTTGAGTGGCACCTTTTTGCAATCTCAAGTCACTTGCTTCCCGTGATCGATGAACTGTCAGCGTGTACCGGACAAAACAAACGTTGCTTAAGCTTTTTTACTTTCTTTTTTTTTTTGACTTTGCAGTCAACATCGTTCGATGTAAAATCATGATTAACGGCATTTCTCGATCGACTGATTGTCAGATACGTCAGTGCGTCTACACCATCGCCGGCTCTAACATCACGCGGCTGCGGTTGCGCTACTGTCGGCACGGCTGATGCAGAGGCGCTTGACTTCCCCCCAATCTGCTTTCTGCGCATGCGCCGTGCCCACCAGTAGTGTGGGCAAAAGGCTGGCTCGTTTGTCAAACAGTGCATTGGTCTATTCGCAAGTCCAGCGTCCTAAAGAAGGCAGGGCGGTAGTTCCAAGATGGCGGAAGAGACGGGGATAGATTACTTAGGATGACTTTTCGTGCGCCCGCTTCGCCGACGCTGGTCTACGCGTTTGAATTCATTTATTTAGCTACAAATGCTAAGCGACCAGAGGCAGGAACGTGTCACAGTTGTGGTGGAGATGTTGACGTCGTTAGAAGAAAAACGATCACGGTCCATTTCTGAAACCTCCAGTTTCGAGTTAATTTGTAAATGCTTACGGAGCGCCTCTGCGGGCACAGCTCGGTTACGTCGTCAAAACTGCTTCGATTAATGCCATTAGCTTACTAATTGGGGTTGTTATGTGACTGCACCAAAGAAATATTCAAATATACTGCATACTACACCTGTGTAGTCATGCAGACGCCGCTCAAGAATGCTGCGAGGCATCTCTTTTATTTACCTTCATAATTACCCCAAGACGAGTACACGTATCTCGAAGTCTGTCTTTTAAAAGTGCTTGGAGCAAACGGTCAAGTTCCTTGTCGCGGCCTTTTAGCAAGTACTGGACGCAAACGCATTCCTGGTGTGAGTCGCTCGACGCAGCGTTGAGCGAGCAGCTCTCTTCTACTTCAGACAAAAGCAAAGACTTTTCGTAGATCGTACGCAAGAGCTTTGCACTACTAGCGGAAGCTTTTGCCGTCACGTCAAGCACAGACTGTGCTGACGACCGTCAGGACCCGAAAGTCACAGCGTATGCGATCTGCGAAAGGTCTCCAAATAAAGTAGACCTCCCGGTCCCTTCGTGTAACGCTGTTACGAAGCGAAACGCAACGATTCTTATTTTACCAAACTCGGTTCTGTTCTTGTTTTTTTTTAACTGCACGACGCACGAACGCGCCGACCAGAGCCACGGGCTGACATACATTCCCTGCAACTGTCTCCGCCATCGCCCCCACTTCTCTGGTTCTTCGTTCGTCCGAGAGAGGGCGAGCGGATCGAGGGCCGGAGTTGCGAACGGTTTACCGCAGCCAAGATTCACTCAAAAGGGACGCGCTCCGTAACTTCGGCTACCTGAACAAGTTTGTGAAACAAGGAAGTCTCAACCCAGTTGACAGGGAAAATAGGGACCGGCTTAAGTTGCCGACAGTCTAAGAAACGGGGCGAACATCTTATTACCGCTACACAGCCAATGAGATTAACGTTGAAAAGTTAATCACGAAGCGAGAAGCGTGATTATAAGAGGCTTTGCCCAGTGTTTTTAACGCGTCACCAACTCGCTAACTTTTTTTGTAGAAAAAGTAAATGCTCGGACTTTTTATTTAATTGCAGCTTTCAGAGGGCAACCCAATTAGAGTGCGTCAGGACACAGCGGCCATTAAAGCGCATGCGCCAGGCAGTGTCATTTAAAAGAGGCGAGACATGGACGATTAGCGCTAAAATTAGAGGTCTCACAAATCCGCCATTAAAATAAATTGACGAGTCATCGAGCTTAAACGACATAATGGTACCGAAATTATGCCTAGACGTGCAAGACCGCAATTACGCTTGCCTTCCAAACATAATAAAGAACAAACACATGCCTTCAAAAGCAAAAAAAGAAAGAAAAAAAGCTGTACGAAATGTGTTAAACGTTGGGTTAAAACGAGCCAGAGTTTAAGAATGTCCCCGATTATCGGAAGCAGCCAGAATAATGATATTCTCGTTTTCGTCTTAAAAACCGTAGTAAAAACAAAGTGCGGCTCCTCGTAAGCCGTCGCTAAATATGGCCGCGAGCGCAGCTGACCAAGCAGGCCAGCGCGCTCGTGGCCTATCGGTTATCGTGCCTGCCTCCCACGCGAAAGGCCAGGGTTCGATTCCTGGGAGCGACGTCTATTTTGTTTATCCCTGCAATTCGAGAATCCTGTTGTTTGTTCGAGGTCCGAATGTTCTACGCGTCGAACTTTCTGTGCCGATTATTCAGAAGCTCACGCGTGTACTTACATAAGGGGCTTCGCGAGCGAGCCAGAGTCAGTTTCGCCTCAGCGTTCGATCTTGCTCCTCCGCCGCCTTCGACGCCCGCGTCGCTCTGTTGTTATCATTTGTTTCCTTTTTATTTTTGGGCACAAGTTCGCCCCATTAAACGCTTAGTTTGTTCAGTTATTCGCCGCCTCATCACTTGTCCTTCGTGACAATATATGTACTCTTTTTTTTTATGTTCAGTAGAGAGACAGCGGTTGTCCTGTTTAGGATTTTTCCCATTTATTGTCATCCACAGACTAAGACCGGTAGGACGTCTTCTCTTCGAGCGCCCGGTATTCATCCCGCGGTTCGTGCCTTCGGCCGTGCTTTGGCTGCGAGACGCCGAAGCACTGTCGAAGGCAGGACGCTCGCGCAGAAGGCGGAACAACTGGAGCTCATCCCTGCCAATCTCATATTGTCGGCGACTCCAGTTCCTGTTTTATTTATTATATACGCGTATACGTTGGGTACATATCTGTAAACCACCCATGGCAACGGGGGCCCTATTGACGTCCACTTAGGTAGCGGAGACGTTACCGCGTGCCAGATGAACGCAGACGCACAACAAAAGAAAGACACGTATCCGTTCACACAGGCCCCCGCAAAGACAGGGCGCAACACAATACCGCGCAAAGCACAAAAGCACAGCACAACACGACACAGCAGAACACCACACAAAGCAACACACAGCACACACAACACACACACGAGCACACGCACACACCTACTCACACGCCCATACCTACACGCACGCACGCACACAAACATACAGATAACTCCTTTCCCTCAAAAAGAACGTTCTGAGCAAAAGAGATACGACAAATGTCAAACAACCAAAGCGCGCGCAACACGCCCGTAAAAATACAATACCGACATCGCAGTTCTTGGGCTTCTTACGACGGAAAGGTTTACCTCAAGGTTTACGCGAGGATAACAGAACTATGGCAAAGTGGGGAGATTGAGGGCCGCTGCAATATACTACGTGGAAGAGAAGACGCGCCGACAGAGTGCTCTGGTAGAAATCCGATACCAAGGCCCGAAGAGAGAGCTCCTCCAACAGTGCAGTCAGAAAGAGCGCCAGCAGCTGAACGGCAAAAGCAGGTTCTCAGCAGCTGGTGGACGGGCAGTTGGCTGCGTCTCACCTTACGGCTGCTTTCTGCCACTTTTTGTGCCCTCCGTTTAATGTAGGTGATGTGAGAAGAAGGCAGAAAGGCAAGAAGCTTACACGCCAACTCAAGTTTCTGACACTGCCGACAGCCAAAGGAGGCACTGGCTGTTTTATGGTGCATACGCAGACGCTTCGGTCTATTAAGAAAACGGGTTACTGTGCACTAGCTTTGTCCTTGGCAGCAGAAAAGGAGTGTTTATAAAACAGTATTTCTCATTTAACTAGTACAATGGTCCCACGACAGAGGTCCAGTTCATTTGCTCAGCAATGCCGAACCAAGGTTCCCATCTCACAAGCAGCCGAACAATTTCTGACCACCCGGCCATTCTTTCCTGAACACGCGAGCAGGAAATAAAACTACTTGCCCAACATTTCGACAGGACGCCAAGTTATGGTGTCTGGAACGCGTCACCGACTGGTGTCTTTTGCTTCCTAGCTGCGGAGAGAAAGTCGTCTGCTTGTTGCTCAGGAGTAGCGGTGACGTCAGAACGATGCAGAGCTCCTGATTGGCTGATCGAAGAATATAGTGGGTAGAGCTCAAGGCAGCTTGCTTTGAGCTCTAATCCTTTCAATCACAAGCCAATCAGAGTTCGGCGTCGTTCTGACGTCACCGCCACTCCTAAGCAAGAAGCAGACGACTGCTGCGCTGCCTCCTAAAGTGGTCCCAAAGTGGCAAAAAATGACGTCACAAAAGCCCGAAAAAAGTCATGCTGTCGGATATCGCGATCCTGGCGGCTGGCCTTAGAAATGCTGGCGAAAAGCAGCAACTAGCGGAAGTGTCGCGCGTCGTCGCGACGTTCCAACTCATGGCCGCCCGAAACTTTGGTGGACTGTCAAGCTGCAGAGTGACTCGCAGCAGGGCAGGCGTCTGCCACATATGCAACAGCTTCTGCGTTTCCGCCCTAGGATCGCACCCGGCGACAGCGCGACACTTTCACGACGTCATCGGGTGGAAGTCGAGTTTAGGGCGCGGAAAACCCACCAGTCGGAGAGACGCGTTTCAGGCACCACGGCTACGTTAAAGTGCCATTGTCCTCGACAGCTTAACAAACGCGAGGTGTAACGAGTCTCGAGCATCTCATTATCCATCCTCAGCCAATGGGACGGCGGCATTAGCCGATACGAGCGCCGAAGAACCAATCACAAAACAAGATATGGGTTGACCATGTTAAGACACCGCTTAAGTAATCAGTAACTGAAAAAAATAGAAGTAAATAAGAAAAAAAAAGAATGAAAGAAAGAGAGAGATAAGGTTACTCTGAAGCAGAAAGTCGTTGCACGATCTGACAGTTACCCAACCAAACTCGGGCACATTGGAATTTCCGTAAGTGCGGTTTCCCGCGGGCCTCAAAAACTAAACAATAAAAAAAATAGCACGATTAAAAAAAAAAGCAAATGAAGACGGACAGACAGAGAGAGAGAGAGAGAGAGAGAGAGAGAAGAGAGATTAGGGATAGGAAAGCATGTTGTGCTCGCTTGAGAAAGAAAGCAAGCGGTGAAAGCAATCCCAGGTCACCGCCAACACCGGAACAAAATGGCATTCGGAAGATATGAAAGTCAAAAATCCTCCAAATAAAGACGAGCTACGAGACACGACAAATACAGCAAATCCAGAAAACGTGCCACTAAATCAAGCAAGCCGAAGTGCACAACACGATACAACACGCGCTGGCTCGGGGTAAAGCAGGACCGGGGGCGAAAGCACGAGAAAAGCCAATAAGCAACAAAAAATAACAACAAAAATCTGTTGGAGAAGAAGCAAAAATGTTGGTAGACCAAAGTCCGCGCAACAACCATCCCCACAGCTGGCTTTTCAACGACCCAATCCCACATCTTCCGAGGAAGACCAACAACAACGAAGGGAAAAGCCTAAAGAGACAAAAACAGGCAAACGACACGAAGCAAACATTCCGGTGGGTTCGAGAAAAAAAAGAAAAAAAAGTCGGGCAGAGCGGATGGCGGTATCAGGCACACAGCTCCCCAAGATCTGTTGGTTCGCCCTCCCAAAAATCGATTTCTTTTTCTTCCCCCGCGGGTTCGATTTCTAAGATTGCCGTTCCAGGTGGTCAAAGTGTGCCGGGCCGGATCTACGTATACAGAGCCTGTAAAAATCGGCAATTTTCTCTTTGTTTGTCACTCTATAATCGCTGGGAACCTTAACAAACGTGGGCGGGGCGAGTGACGGGCAAATATGACTACCAAAATTGTAAGTGATCGAAACGTGAAGCTGCGTAAAGGACGTCGGAAAAAAGTTTGTTCGATATTTCCATCTTAGCGGTGTTGAAAAACAGCGCAAACAATACAAAATGTCTACCATCAGTATAGTAACAACAGTGCAGATAGGTGTAACGAATTCTAGGTATATAGGCTTTGCTATATTAGAAACCTACGTTATTATTTTAAAGGCAAGTGGATAAGGTGCTTTCGAAACTGCAATTGCGCATTTTCATGTTTGATGGTTCGCGTGTATGTTATATATATTTTTCATCCGATCTGCGTGTACTTTTTGTTTCTTAACTGCTTAGATATGCATCCCATGTGCCACATAGGGATAGCTGATATCCTGTCTCGGTACAGAAATAAACACGCGATCGTGAGAAATGTGCCATAAAGTGGACAAAACAACTTCCGAAACTTTTTCACCTTCCAAAACAGGAAGCTGAAAAATCGGAGATCAGAAATGTCTCAGAGGCGTTGTCAACATGCGCAAGGGACAAATAGCGAGAAGACGAAGACATTCCATCGGACTACAAGTTGTCACCCGACAGGAGCCGATCCGACGACGCCCTGCCTCGTTGACAAACGAACATGAACCAAAAGCCGTTGTTCTGTTTGCACTCTGTACCCAGAACCCGCATCTCCTGGGGTGGACAGGGCGACGGCATTCCGCCATGCCAGCAGCCTCGCGTCGTACCCAGCCAAAACCAGGCACCTATGCTCCGTTTTGCTTCCAAGTCGAACCGCAGTTGACCCTACGATGTGAAGCAGCCCAAAAGTGCGTCATCGAGGCACTCATCGCCATCGTGAGTTAGCTATCATTGGCTGAAAACCTATCACACACATTGAATGCCGATGCTGAACTTTTTCTGTGCATGGCTGGTTAAGTTGGTGACAGCAACCCACAAAGATAAGGAGCGCCGTTAAGATTCACCTATGGCGGTGCTTGAATGGCTACATCGGATCGTAGCGTAAGCTGCCGTCTGACTGGATGGATACATGGATGAGGCTGAACCCTTTGAATCGGGCGGTGACATGCGCCACCTAAGCAGTGTTTTCTTTGTTGTTGTTTTTCGAGCGCAGCTCTTAGGCGTTTTGTTCCGGATTGAGCGGCGTCGCCGTCGGCGTCGGCGTAACCGCGCGCGTTGCATAATGGGACGTTTCCCCCTAAAGTTGGCGGAAAATTTTCCCGCTAAATTTGCGGAAATGTTAGCCGCTAAAGTTAGCGGCTAAAACACCGGAAAGCAAGACCATGGGGAGAGGCTGTACGCGTGCGCAGATTCTTACTGGAAACAAAGTCCACCGCTGAGCTGGCGCTATCCGAGTGTGATGACGTCACGTGGAAGTAGGGAACGCCGTTCAAAGGCTCTAGATAAATCTAGATGGTGTTGACCAGATTCCTGGAGATGCCGGCAGTTTGTAGAGTGAGACTTTAGCCGGTCGCGACTGTCTTCGATGAAGCGACGGTGCCGGCGGCAGTTTGTTGGAGAAAGTCAGTTTGTATATTTGCCTCAATTCCACGGTACGATGGAAACCTCGGACATCGGACAGCTCGCGTATTGACTCTCGCTGGGTAAACTTCGTCGGGCGCAGTCCGGCACTTCCTTGCACAAAATGAAACATCAGTTACATATATAATTTAAAAAAAAATCATATAAGGGCGTCATCAGCGGGGTTTACTTAGTTCAGTATTTGCCTTAAAAAAGCAAAGAAATATACTCCGAATAAATTTCCGCCGAAACAGAGGTGCGAAAGACAACACAATTTCGAACGATTATTCGGCATATATGACCATTTTATTCTGTTATCTCGGCCAGTACTACCGTTGATAGGAATGCAGACAGCGATCGCGATAACGCTGCTTGTCTTTACAAGGATATGGGGACAAAAGGCTCGAGCAACCAAATAAATTATTCCTTATAATCGTACCTCAACACGTTATTTCTGACGCCGATTTCACAGGCTGGTGTCGCGCACATATTGAATAAACACTAAACGTTAACTTTAGAATAGGGAAAAAAAAACCAAAACTAATGTATTAGGGCCAACTGTGTGAAACAAATGAACTCCCCAAATATAAAAAACCTAGTCATCAACCCTATACACAGTATCCATAAACTATCTACTAGACACTCTTCCTATCATTATGTGCGCGGTGAGCGTGAAACCGAAGTAAACAAACGTGACACGCTAGCGGCGAAGCGAGTTTTTTTCCCAGGCTTTTGGACTGCGCATCAGAGGTGGACCGGCGGCGATACAAGCCGCTACGACAATGACGTCACGTCTTCCGATTGTGACGTCATCATTGAGAGTCCCGGTAGAAAAGTGGCCAATCGGCGCCGTACGCTCCGCGCCTTGCCCGGAGCGAATAAGTTTTCTTATTTATTTATTTATTTATTTATTTTGAATTACGTTCCCGGGTGTAGACGGTCGGGCACGTAAGGAATGCCGGGAAAGAATGACTCATCCTTGTGGAAGTCAAGAAAGAGAGAAAAATATAAAGCAGAGAGAAAAGATAAAAGACGGCGAGGGATATATAATGAAAAAAAAATACGTGGCGCGCCGCTTTTTCTTTTGATAGTATTTCTTTCTTTTCCTTACATTTGTTTTTTACACACGCTCTCTCAACTCCTGTACCAAAAATGTCACGAGAAAAATTAAATTAAAAAAAATATATAAAAAAAAACGCGAAAAGACGACGGCGCTCTCTAAAACAACGACACGGTCCGTCGTCAAACGAAAATGAAGTTAGAGAAAAAAAAAGGGGAAATCTTTTTTTGTACGTTCTTTCCTGAAGGCACTGCCATCCTCCATTCTGTTCCTCTTAAACTTCGGAATAGAACCTAATGGGCATGCCACGACATCCACAAAACGAAAATAAGTTAATAGCACACGGATCCCATCTACACATTCACAACTTTCAAAAAAAAACTAATAAAAAAAACGGAGATGCAAGGAGTCAAAGAGTGGAAGAGCATTCTCAACCGTCGTCCGAAAACCAGGCGAATTTCTCGGACAAAAGAAAAATGAAAACAAAAACGGAAAGGTGAATAAAAATCTTGCTGTCCCGTCCCATCGTACTGGAGACGTTAAAAAAGAAAAAAAAATCCATCAATCGCCGAAGAATGTGCTGTCGTCTGCATGGACATCAAGAACGGCGTGAAAGTGGCTTCACTGCACTCGAGCACGTCAGCGTGACTTGGGTAGGCGTCGTATTCATCGATAAGACAAAAACAAATATAGATTCTCGCGAATAAAGCGCGTATTACATGTCAGCGTACCTGGACTTTTAAAAGAAAAAAAATTGACTGAGAGCGTTCATTCATCACTGTGTATATATAACGTTGCATTGTGCGAATTTGCATTATCAATGGTGTCGCGACACGAACGAGGGAAATAAAAATTCTGAAGTAATACAATTTGTATTTGGTGTACCAATATTAATATACTTCGTAAGCTTTGCCCGGCTTCAAAAGAGGCGTCAAGTGCAGGTCATGTCGCAAGGAGTTTATACATCAAGACAACTCTCTTGCGTCCCTCCGCGGCGGAGGCGCGAATTCAGGCGCACTTCTTGTCTGGGGGTATGGGCGTTGTTATGGCAGATACCCCAGAATCCTGCCTTTTTGTTGAAATGTTGCAGCATTGCGTAGACTTGAGCTGTACCGAAAGAGTCGAAAACAATATCGATATCAGTTTTCGCGTTTTCTCTTGCTTGTCCGATTCGCCCCGAAAACGTGAATAAGTTCTGTAGTGTACAAAGGGAAAATTAGGTACCGTTGGACCACGGTCTCTTGGCGCGAGAAGCACCCTGCTACGGGCAGATTCACACGGAGGCTAGTTTTCGTACAATGTATTTGTACTGATTCAACATGAATGTGAGAGCAACGTCAAAGGGGTTCGGCCGGTCACTCGGAGTATACACGTTCCGAGCACTTTCACGCTGAAACGTCAAAGGGCCATAACGATGGCCTATGCGCTGTCGGCGCGATACGAAGTAATTGCGAGCCTGTTTAAAAACGTGAAGGGTATCTGGGGTAGGGAGCGCACACGAAGGCACTTTAGTCTGGGGTAAATTTAGGCTCGGTGCAAACTGAAGATGCAAGCTGATGCTGATCATATGGAGTGGCCGCTCAAAATCGCCGGCTTATTATGCGCTGAGCTACATGGTGCGTTTCAGCTTGTGATTTTTAATTTTGAAAGGCAGCACCGCGCAGCATTAATCGACGCTCTTTTCTTTTTTTTTTTTTTTTTGCAGCAACGAACAGGACGGCATTATGTGAGTCAGGCTTCAGCGTCCATTTTGCGGCGTTCACGCAGATTGATCGCCGTACGTAACGCCATTAAGAACAAGCTTTCTAGTGTAACGAGCCCTGTTCGCCTCGCTGAGATCATTAAAGTGGTCAGTCATTGCCAAGAATTCCTGGAATTAACAATCGCTACGCGACGCTGACGTCGCATTCAAACAGTTTCTCATTGGGAGAAGCCGTGCTTTTAGCACACACACCATCGCTCATGTGCAGCGGCTTAAAGTTGGTTCGAGAAACAATATACCGTTGCAGTACGTGTGCAATATTCCCTTCACTGTATTGACAACCTTGCTTCAAAATATATAATTTCATTTTCTTTACAGAAAAAAACAAAAAACATCCGTATGGGGAGCACATAATACACAGGGTTCATCATACCGACTAGTTTAGCTCATCCAGAGCTATCAGCCCTACAAAGACCGTCTCACGTTTACAGCAGCGTACACCATGCTAAAGCAACGGGCGCATAGTTTTGTCATTGTCAGTAGAATGGCCCCCGTCGCACAAGACAAACAACAAACCAACGTCCTACGCTGACATTATAAACTTAGGTTTTTGAAGACTCGAATAATGTTCCTCGGTTCGGAATGTTCAAGAACTCGTCCTGTCGTAACCGCTTAAAGACGCTAACGCAAATAAAATACTCCGAAAAGGCGCCGTCACCGTGTTTGCAAGCCGTCCTTGTTACATGTTCACTAAATAAAAACAAAAAAGCCAACTAAAAAAAAAAGCGGAGTCAAAATGTCAGGTTTCTCTTTCTCAACAACCATCTCCCCCTAACCAAGCCCCAGCACCCCAAACACAATCAAACCCACAAACACGTAGGCAGCAAACACGCACACAGCCACCAAATTACCCGAGCAAAACTAAAACACAAAAAAAGCAAGCCCCAAACATAGGTACACAAATGTATCACCACGCAGTCACAAAAAAAGAAAAAAAAAGACAAGCAGAAACGGTTCGACGTCCAATCAACCGACTGCAATCAGTCCGGCAACGTGGGACAGTATCGGTAACTGTCCCCCAGTGGTTCGGGGCTAAAACACCGGGGTCCAAATAGACACTTGCCCCTTCCGCCGGTCTTTCTGTAGTCGCCACGCGTGCCCTCCACCATTTCGCGCACGGGGAAACCTCCGAGGGAAAAGAGGCTGCGCTGTAGGAAACTGCGAGAGAGGAGGACGGTCTGGTCGTTTCACCTTACCACGGACAAAGGCGGATGCTTAGAGCCATCGAAGCCAAGCCAATCCAAAGCCGTGTGTATGGCGTGACCTTTGATAGGAGCGTTGCCACGTCCGGGGCCCATGTCTTGTGATACTTTCCAAGCCAAACCAAATAAGAGCTTCGTGTTTAGACAGCGCAAGTTCGGTCTGCCTTAGGAGACACCGGTTTACACCGTAGATGAAAAATATATCTAGTGCAGTGCCAGTGCTAGGCTGGGGTCTTTAGCGTGCATTACGCAGCAGTGATACACGACCGCACGCCGGAACGATATTAATCCAGATGTAAACCAAACTGAATTTGAGGTTCGTGTTTAGGCAGCGTAAGGTAGGTCTCCCTCTGAGGTTTAATGGCAATTCTTTACGCTGCAGATTAGACATTTAGCCCGTGCAGAGCCAATGCTAGCCTGGGGTCTTTAACGTGCACCACGCAGCAGTGATACATGACCGCACGCCGGCACGCTATTCATCCAGATGCAAACCAAACCAAATTTGAGATTCGTGTTTAGGCAGCCTAAGGTCGGTCTGTCTTCGAGGTACGAGGACGCTGCTTTAATCTGTAGATGAGCAATTTAGCCAGTGCAGTGCCAGTGCGAGCTCGGGGTCTTTAACGTGCACCACGCAGTAGTGGTACACGACCGCACGCCGGCACGATGTTCATCCAGGCAGAAACGGGCAGGGGTCGGAATTGGACACTCAAGATCCCTGGGGTCTCCAGCGCTAGCTTTCGCTCGCCGTGACCCGAGCCGCGGTGCACTAACGCATTCGGTCCACCGATAGATTGGCTGGGATGGATCGTAACGTCTGTTGCGGTCCGTCGGAAGGTGAAGCGGAGGCTAGAGCGGCGAGCGAGAGAAACCGTTTCACGTTTTCGTACTCCCCCTCAACCTAATCATGGCCCTTCTCTGCACAAACAGTCCCCTCTCTTTCTCTAAAGTTAGCCCCCTCCTTTCTCTCGACTAAGTGTCCTTCCTTTTACGTCTTCTTCTACACGGTGAGCCAGCTCACGTCTTTCCAGTGCCATTTCCTGCCAGAACATCTTTCTTCCTTTTTTCAATTACTTTCCTTTTCTCTTGTGCTCAACCTTAAAAAATATATAGATTTTCCTCGAGGTTCCCTCACACTCTCTCATATTTTCCTTCGCTATCCCCATTCCCTAAGTTTCCTTCGTATTTTCCTAATCTTCCCTCGTTTTCTAAGGTCTCTCTCATGATTCCATCTATTCTCCTGCTTTAGGGAAAATATAAATTTCTCCAAAAGCTTCCCTCAATTTCAGTCATATATTCCCTAAGGTTCCCTCATTCCCTAAAGTTTACCTCATATTTTTCTAAGATGCTCTTATTTTCCCTGATATTCTGCTACTTCAGGGAAATTTATATTTTAGAGCGCAGCTCTTATGCGCCCGTTTCCGGCTTGAGGCGGCGCGCCGTCGCCGTCGGCGTAACCGCGCGGTGCATTATGGGACGCGCGACGTCACTGGTGACGCCACTGATGACGTCATCAGTGATGATAACGTCACTGATGACGTCATCACGATGACGTCATTGTAACGTGACCGTCACGTGACGCCACGGGGTCACGTGACCCCCGTGAGGTCAACGATGATGTCTCTCACCAAAGATGTGCATTTTCTGCGACTCGTTAGTACTTAGTGGGGGACTTTCCACCTTCTCCCTCAGTGCCCTTCCCTCCTCCTCCTCAAGAGCTGCGCTCTAATTCGGCGTTACAGGGAGCAATAAACGGCTTTCATTTTTTTTCTAAAAAATCTGTCTGCTTTTGTCCCAAAAGTCACTCAAATTTCGTCCCACACGGATCCTAACACCCATCCCCCGTTTAAAAAATGGCTGGTTTTCCATTCTCCCTCGCTCCCTTTTATATCACACCAGTAATAAACGCGCCTGTCGACTTCTTTCAGTACAATTCGTGTACAATTACGTGCTCCTCAAAATACCACTCCTTTAATTGCTCCTTTTCCTTAGTTTCATCCCCCTTTCTAATACCCTCTCCTCCTGGTCTCTGTTTCCCTTTATCGCCATCAGTGAACTACCTTCGCCCTGCCTAAACTCCAAATACCTACTTCCCCTCAAACCTCAATAGCCCCTAAATTGCAACACAAGCTTTTGTCGCCTTTCAGCTCCCAAATTACTCCTTTCCCTAAAACCCAATTTCCTTTGATCACAACTAACTTTACTTGGAATGGAGAGCGTGCTGGTATGGGTCTTGTCCGTCGTTGTCTTTTATGTCCTTCCCATTATTTATATAACATAACTAAAATTCCGTGTTTTCAAATAAAAAAAAAAATCTTCGAAAAACATTTGCCAGTAATATTTTCGTCAATACGGATTTGTCCAAAAAACTAAAAATTTGGATCTCCCAATGCAGAACAAGACGATTATTCTGCAATTAAAACAGGGTCAATAATCCTGAGAAAATTCCACCCTAATTTCCTTTCAAATCTCGAATCAATTGACAAAGGCGTCTTGCCGTTCATCTCGTCAAGGTTCAATTTCAGGGCAACAGGTAATTGTACTTCTGGGTCAGGATATAAACCACAGTTCCGGATTTTAGTTTGGACCATACTTTTCGTGCTTCTGAGAGGGAAGGCGGGTGTGTAGCAGTGAAAACTATGAACCACAAAGATTTCATAAAACGGGGAAGGGTTCCCCTTCCCCTTCGGTAACCGGACAGATGCTCACCGGACAAAAGCTCACCTATTTTTCGGTACACCCGGATAAAGGCTCACTAATTCTTCGGCGGACCTGTACAGAAGCTCACCTTTCTTTGTTTGATAACCCGGATCAAAAATTTCTCGGGGTAAAATGGGCTGGTCTAAACTGGGGTCTGAATGGAGTCACGTAAGTGATTCCACGTAGTGACCCTATTCAGTACAGAATATGTTGAAATGTAAAAACTTCGAACCCCGTTAACTAAAAACCAAAGTAAAACTTTTAGAGGGTGTGCTGGGGTTTTTCCTATTGTCTTTCATCTATGCGGGTGTTATTTAAAGCGACTTTGCGACACTGCCACTTGCACTTGTTTTTTCTACGATGGAGGTAACCCTGACCAACAAAGGGAAAAATACAGTTCTTGACTGGTGTACCTGAAGGCTGATCGAACGTCTTCAACAGGATCAAGCGTTTGTCGGGACAGCTTTGCTGCAAGCGCGCCAAGGTGAAACCCCGTTGACCAGGGCTCGAAAGGCAACGAAACGTCCTCATAACCACATGAGGAAGCTGCATGTGGACTATCAGCTTCACAGAGACCTGCCGAAACTGCTCGAGAAAGTGGGAAGCTGTATTCGCCTTTCAAGATTTGATCAACAAACGTCATTTTCGTAAACAAGAAACATAGCTTGCGCGAGTCATACGTACTTTTTTCATAAAATGCGCTCCTTAATTTTTCATGTTATTTAAGCTCATGTAGAGACGCAAAAAAAAAATTTATCCGGGTGCACTTTTGCCTGGGTTAACGAGTAAGAGCGGTGAGCTTTTGTCCGGGTCTGTAAAGAATCCGGCGAGCCTTTGTCCATACATAGAGAATAAAAACACTAAAATGGACGAGGGACAAACACTCACAGTTCTTTCAATTCTGGGCACTGAAAAACACTGAAGTGGACGAGGGACAGGCACTCACAGTTCTTTTTGAAAGAACTGTGAGTGTGTCCCTCGTACTTTTTCAGTGTTTTTATTCTTTCCGTATGAACTATAGTTTATCCAACGCGCTCTTCTACGTGACCTTTTGTCCGGTGAGCTTCAGTCCGGCCTTCTTCTCCTTCTATGTGATGGTGATAAAGTAAAGCCTGAACTCGATGGAACAAAAAAAAAGATGAAAGCCGTTTACAACTTCCTGTAACGCCGAATTAGAGCGCAGCTCCTGAGGAGGAGGGAAGGCACGGGAGGGGGGGGTCACGTGACCTGGGGGCCACGTGATCTGGGGTCACGTGACCTCGGGGATCACGTGACCTCGGGCGGAGGTCACGCGGCCTGGGTCTGAGGGGGTCACGTGACCTGGGGCACGTGACCTGGGGGTCACGTGACCTTACGGTTACGCCGACGGCGACGGCGACGCCGCTCAAGCCGGAAACGGGCGCCTAAGAGCTGCGCTCTAAAAAAAAGCGACAAGTTTCACCCGACAGCATTCACTGCGCGCGTGGCGTCAGAAGGGTGGCTGCTGCACTGCACGCAAGCGAACGCGCCGCCGGGAGAAGTTCCTCGCGTAGAATTCCTCCATGGAGTTCAGCCTTAAGACGGGATAAAAACGAGCTTTCCAGCGACTACCTCCAGGAGTTTAGGGGTTTTAAGGTATTGACGTTCAACAAATCAAAACTTGTTTGCAAGCTTTGTCGTCAGACAGATTAGATATATATATATATATACCTATATTGCCATTGGCAAGAGCGCCAACGCCAGATCCAGCCAAAAAAAGAATATATACTTTATATTCAGGCGCGTTTTTTTTTTTATCTGGCACATAAATACATTGAGGTATTATTTATTTTATTTTTTGAAAATGGGAAACACTAAAAAAATTTAACTTCGAATTTCGGAGAATTGCGAATCTAAAAAATAAATAAACTCCGACAAGCTTTAAATTTTCGGTAAAGAATAAACTCCGAAAAACACCCTCTGAATTTGACGAAAAATAAACTCCGAAAACGCAGAACCCTAATCATAGCCTTCATATGCTCCTTTCCCCTGTCGGCCTGTCTCAGCGCAAATACCTTGATACAACGACGCCCCTTCGCTCATTTTCCCTACCTCACACGTCCGCCTTTCCTCCTCAATTTAACTGGAAAGATACTATGACACCTCCCCCCCCCCAAGTTCCCTCTTTCCCTCAATACCCATTTCCCCTTAATCATAACTTCCATGTGCCATTTTCCCTGTTCACTTTTCTCGGTTCAATATCCTGTAATACAACGATGCCCCTTCGCCCATTTTCCCTACCGCACACTCCTTACACTTTCGTCTCCCTACCCTCTCCCTCTCTTCACCTTCAACTTCTCCCGTTTCCCTAAGGGAATATGTCGACCTGGCCGAGCCTTGGCCTCTTTTTACTACCGCACCACCTCCGCCCTCCCCCTCTTCCCCATCTCTCTCTCTCTCTCCCTCTTTACCTTCAACCTCCTCAGCCGCTTCCCCAGGGGGATAAGTGTGTCGACCTGGTCCGAGCGTCGGTCAAAATGACCCTCCGGTCCAAAGAACGCGGCCGCGTCACCGTAAATTTGTCCCCAGAGGAAATTGCGCACTTTGCAGGCCTCGGTCCGCTGCTAGGACGTGGAGTGTGTCTCGAGAAAACATCGCGCCAGGAGCACAAAAGTGCAACGAAAACATGCGAACGCGCACGGACATCATCGTGAGAGGAGAAGAAGAAGCCGCGAGCGAATAACCGGGAAGATCCCATTTGGGGATGGAGAGTGATAAAGTGGAGTGGAACGGTGGCACGCAAACAAAGCAACAAAGGTGCAGCAATCGATCATGTTGCTTGGGAAGTTCCAACAACAGCGCGTCGTGTGTCGAGGGTGATAAACGAAATTACTTCGCCTCGTAGACGGCGTAGAAACTCGTCAATGCTTCATCGCAGAGAACAAACTAAGAAAAAAACGAGCTATCCTAATACTCACCCCCCCCCCCCCGGCCCGGTTCCCCCATACCCATCTAATGTTTCAGAATTACAAGTTAATACAATATGCCTCTCCATCAATTGACTCGCAAAGAAATACGCTACGTAAGAATTGCAAAATTATTCGCTGCTAAGCAAGAGGGGCCTAAACCAGAAATTCGATTGAATCGAAAGTATACTTGGGCGACAAAGAATGACTAAGATCACGTTAACAGATATGATCAGACCGGTTCTTAGTGAGCTCAACTATACTCGCGAAAAACTTCTTTTTTTTTTCTTTTTTTCAATGAAAGGAGAGTTAGCGTATTGATGTAGTCCACGCTCAAAACGGGAGGGGGCACGCGCTTCTGTACTCTGACTACATTGCCAAGAAAAGTTGCCCCAATTGCAATAAATATTATTTCAATTTACCCTTAATTTTAATTACACCATTATAATCACGCGACCAGTTTAATTTTCACGTTTTTCTTTCCAGATCCGAATTAATGAACCTGGAGCGAAGGCGGCGGGGCGTCGTGCGTTATTGTTACAGTCCGTCTAGAAAAAGCTAACGCTCCAGATAAAAAACACTTTGTATCATTAGTTTCAGTAGCCTTCGTGCCAAGAAGTCGGCTTCGCGGACCAGCTCCCAAGCTTCAGGCAAAGCCAACTTTAAAGGACACTTCCGAAAACAAACGTTATTTTCGCCGGAGGAAGGAGATTCTTTGCGCGTCTAAGCGTCCCATCAGTAACAAAAATAAAACAATATATCCACAAAACTTTCAGAAACTCTTACGCTTCGTAGATTGACCCCCACCTCCTCTCCCAACTACTTTAGGGTAGGAAAATTCAATCTAAAAGGAGGAACGTGTATTAAAAAAATGTACAGTGACTGTCCCCAAAGTACCAAACTTAGTTCTTTTCTATTTGGCCAAGAAGGCACGTGCGACGATGGCCCAAGGGGCAAAAAAAAATAAGCAAAATAATAAAATGGCGTAGCTTGTCACCAAAGTATGCGAGATCAAATCCGCTTCCATAACGCGTCAACTTTGCAGGACCAGTGTCATCGCGTTTTGCGAACACACATAGATATAAAAATAAGCTGAAAAAAGAAAAAAAAAACAATAAGATCGAAAGTGCTGACACGAGCGGTTTGGCAGCAGAGGGGGAAAAAAGCACTTTCGTCTCATATTTCCAAAGTTCTTCTCTTTCATCACTTCCACAAAAAAAATCTAGGGAAAAAAAAGAAAAAAACGTTTCACTCAAGCATGCGTGGTGTCAAAGCAAATGGAAGAAACTTTTCTTGCTGGAAAGGCGCTTGCATAATCAAAAACACTAAAAACAAAAGCGTATTATATATTGAATGAATTTTATTTTTTTCAAGGGAGCAGAAAAAAAGGACGTAAAGAAACTTCACCTGTCTTTAGTTGCACACAAAAAAGATGCACGTCGTATCCTCTTTTTGCACTCGGAGACATACAAAAATATATATATTTAGAACTTAATGGTGCAAGCATAGAAAATGTGCGTCAAAAATGCATCAGTCGGTAAACAAAAAAGTTAGAAAACCTTTAGAGCGCGCAGAGTGGAATCACATCATAATAAAAAAATTGCAGCGATTTCGTACTTTTTTGTTCTATTTATTTGGTTGCATCTTTCGCGTACCTAACGACCAAATATGACTGTCAGCCATTTATTTATTAAAACATGACAGGCGAAAATCAAACACAATTTAATAGTAATGCAGATACTGGACACTCGCCTTCTATGCGGGAGGTGGAAGTATCTGAGGGACGCTCACACCAAGAGATGGCGCTAGCTTCCACAATAAAAACCTGTCGCGTAGAAATCTCCTTCTTTCCGAGCGGTGTACCCCCTGTATTACTAATGATCTGCCGTATTGCACGTGAGAGGGCTCAAAACATGATGAGATCTCCATACGGTTCTCCAAAAAATGAAGGCACTAAACGCTCCTGGTTATCGTAGCGTCCGCAACGCCATCTCTCGTAGTGGTGTCCGAAACGAATATTTGTCACCTCCAGGGGCTCGTTCGCATTCATGCGGAGTGTCAAGTATTCGCCATTGTAGGTGTTTGGTAATGCCACTACCAAAGCACCGGTACAAACAATACATGCCCTTAAAAGCAGCCGTACCATTTTTAATGGGATCTGGAGCGACGCTAGAGATATCACCAGCGTTTATTAAAGACCTCTGTTTTCCACTTCCTAAAATGCTCGAAAATATCATGCACAATTCGATTTTGTTTAGAAGACTACTCATTCACATTATAGGGCACGTTATAACTACGAACAACCACCGAAACCGAAAAGGAAACTACTCTTGGGAACCTAAGTTAGACAGAACGAAGGAGATAGAGAGAGGATTTGGATGTCACGCACGTGCTTCCATCATCAGCCGAAGGCGTTTGCGGAGTCACTAGCATCACCGGTTCATTTTTTTATTAAATACATTTCAAAGGTAAATTATCTTTTACTTAGATTAAAACTGTCAGTATTGTTTGCGACTCCTCCAGGACATGTCACAAGCATACAAAAAGTAATTACTTTTTTGTAATGACAATTTGAATTCATTTGATGAGTTTCATATCAAAAGAACATTTCTTATGGTCATAGAATACCTCTGCACTTTCGCTCGCTTTTCCATAACACAGCTCCATTTACTCACGTCATCTCTGCTCCTAATCGACACACGCCAAAGAATAAACGCCGATAAACTTCGTTCTTACGGAAAAGGAAACGACGCCAATTATTAGGCCAAATCACGCGTCGGAAGTAAGCGCCAAAGCCCGGAAGCATTGATTACCACATGGACAACTTCCGGAATGAATCAGGTTTTCAAGTATAGTCCGCATCCGGTGTAGCAAACCGCAGGAACATCGGTTGCAAAACCAACCAACAAATGCTTATATGGTCCGTACCCGGGCTCAGTCCGTTTCTCTGGTACCTTGTCCGCACGTAAAATTACCATACAAAGCATACCGTTGACAAATGCCCCTCATTAGCTGACAGAGACGCTTGGAACATACATAAATCATCACTAACATGCTGTGTAATTCACAAATTCCCTCGCGTCCCGTCATAAAGAATGATTTATTTAAAAAAAATGAAAGCCGTTTACAACTCCCTGTAACGCCGCATTAGAGCGCAGCTCTTGAGGAGGAAGGGAAGGTACGGGGGAGGGGGGGGGGGTCATGTGACCGCGGGGGTGGGGGATGTCACGTGACTGGGGATCACGTGACTCCGAGAGGGGGTGAATCGTGGGCAGATATACTTACGATTAGCGGGAAAATTTTCCGCTGGATTTAGCGGGAAAATTCTTCCGCTAGTACATTTAGACGGCGATAAAAAATTTCTCCCCTAGAATTTAGCGGGGAAATTTACCCATCATGCACCGCGCGGTTACGCCGACGGCGACGGCGACAGCGACGCTCGCTCAAGCCGGAAACGGGCGCTTAAGAGCTGCGCTCTAAAGCACGACATTTGTATAGACCGCACCTTGTAGATTGCCCGCAAGGCGTAAGGTTTCATATCCATTGTACACGTATAATCCGCGTGACTATAATCCGTAAAATTCGGTAAACTTTTGTCCGGAACAAGCATCAACCATTACTAGTCTAGCTCCTTCAATTGGCGCATCAATGGAGCCCCTTAGCCAATCTGGACCCTACAATATGCCATTCATGCATTCATTCGTTGATTCATTCACCAAAAAAGAAATCAGGCAATCTGGCAATCTTTTCCATGCACCAATGAGTATCCGACGCCCACCAAAAAGTCTATTCCGCTCAGCCGACGCGGCGAATGCGCGCCACGCGGCACACTATCTTAATTACTTTTTGGTGCAGCAATGAACAGCGCCAGCCTCACGCACGAAACAAAAGCAAGTCGCTCGATAAAGTCTGCTCACAATCGATTCTCATGGTGTTGCTGACGTCACCGCGCTGTTCGGGACTTTTGCTCCCAATGCCTCTCTACCGGTGGCCTCGCGTTAAAGCAACACCCCCTAGAGAAGACAAGGCCCGAGCATGACGTCATCGTTAGTAGATCCCCGACCCGCCCTAAGGGGTAAACAGGCTGAAAGGTCCACGAGAGTCGCCGCAAAGCGACAGTAGCGTCCCGTCTTGGCGTCGCCGCGTGCTGGCGTCGCGCTTGACGTGAGGCGCTGAGGCTTGATGTACCATCACTAGTGGATCGCTGCTTCGATCCACTAGTGATGACGTTTGGGGGGGGGGAGGCCTTGTCTGTGTAAGTGGTGTCGGCTAAAGGGAGTTTCAGATGGGTCTTCCTCTATCTTCTATACTCCGTTAAATCTGACCCCAGCCGACCTTACGATTCATTGCAGCCCATGGGGCAGCGCCAAAAATCCATCGTCACGACGCTCATCGACTTTGTGCGCTATCTATCACCGGATAAACCAATCACGCAAAAAAAAAACGCACGATTGCTGCGCATTGACTGTATGGGGAGCGCAAGCTCGTCTGCTTCTTTTGCTGTGACGTCAAAACGCCGAGCTCTGATTGGCTCGTATCGAAGGACAGTAGGTAGACCTAGAGGCAACTTGCTTTGGGGTCTACAATCTTAGAAAAAAGTGTATGTATAGTTCTCCCTAAGAAGAGGAACGGTCTCGTAACCTATGTTCCTCTAGAAAGGAGAAACTTTCGTCCCTGAAGCAGGGGAGCAAAGTTACTCCGTCACCCCGAACCGGGCAAATCGAGCTCAATAAGGCTTAACGAGGACGCTACGTCTCATTGTACGGGACGAGAGGAGCAGCAAATAAAAGCGTAACACGAGCTTTCCGCGAACTGTGTTTACTTCCGAAGCCAGATTCCCCCCACAGGGCAGAGACTTCCGTTTCAAAAGCAGTTACTCAGTCTTCTCGTCGTCAGCACTGCGATGTTAAACGGAGACAACCGATACCCAGTTACTTCGCGCACTTTACGTCTTGCATTT